>BMAO01029228.1:0-28949 GCA_019973975.1 Trichonephila clavata
CTGAGTATCCTTTAAACTTTTAGTAAGAGCTGAGTTCTTCCCAATTATATTGCATTTATTTATCTGCGAACTCTTATGATTTAAAGTAAGAACTTTCAGTATTTTAAATATATCGAATAGCTTTTGAAAAATTTTAATTATAATTTCTTTCTGATTTTTATATAATAAATTATTATATAAAATTCAAAATAATTGACCAATGTTATTTTATTACTTATTTCATGTTATGTTTCTGAGTTGAGTAACATATAAGATAAATTTAATTGTATTGCAATATATAACCATTTCAGCAGTAACAGGCCCTTAAAAATTACCTTTGAAAATTTTTGATTAGAGTTTTATTGAAAATGAAAAAATATATATTGAAAAAAATTAATGTGCTTAGGGATTATTAAAATTATAACTACACTACTGAATAAAAATACAATTCACATATACAGACATTTTTGTTTTAACTATGGTAAACATCTTGTAAATAAATTAAAACAAAAGTAGAGTAGTTTTCATTTTTTTTTAAATTTAAATTCAACATCAGTAATGAATTTACTTTATTAACGAGTCACTTTCATTGTTGTTAACGTAGATATGTAATTGTATGGGCTAAATAAGCAAGTTACACAAAATATTTATTATATCCAAGCTTTGCATCACTTATTCTACTTCATTCTTTTAAACCGCTGTCTTGGTGTTTTCAAATACTTGAATTCTTTTACTTTTAAATGTCTGATTTAAAAACCATCTCATTAAGACATTTCAATATATTCTTCTTTATTTACTCATGAATAAAACTTTGTAGAATTTTTTTTTAGAATTTATGTGCTTGTATTTGTAAGAACAACTATAAAAATCTATATAAATGAAGTAAAATATAAAAAAAACTCTGCGAAACAAAACAATAGAAAGAGTTTAGAAATACTTTTAAATTCTTACAAATAAAAATTTAAGAGTTGTGTTAAATTTTTCTAGTTAAATATTTATAGTTGAGTAAAAATATTACTTTTTTCTTACCATTTAAAAAAAATTCAGAATGAAAACAGTGGTTCCATTAAAAGTCAATATATATATATACTTTTTTGTACTTTTTTTTTTTTATATTTGATATTTTTACTTTGAATTTTTTATTTATTTTTTTACTTTAATTTTTTTTTTTATTTTGTCTTTCCTACCGATTGCAAAAGTTGGCGCTTCAAACTAGTTTAACCCACTTATCGTCCTAAGTCAAATTGCATTTTGACTCCTAGGTTCTTATTTGTATTTCATCAATTTGATCTTAATTTGTTATGTTCTATATTTTATATAAATTTCTTCCAATAAAATATAAATAAAAAAATCAAATAAAAGGTACAAACGAAAAAAAATAAACAGTAAATATTGCATATTCCGCAAAAATTAGCGAGACATCTCATGCATTGAGACTCTGACTGGGATCATTGGTCCCTATCGCAAAAGCAACTCTTATAAAAAGCCGTCAATGATGCACACAGAATTATCAACAAAAAAGCATTAACTGATGTGTACTGTGAACACTCCGACGCCTACTCAGGTCATCAAGAAAAAAGACCGGGGCTGCTCACGGAGGGTGTGGTTCTGCTCCATGATAACGCGCGTCCACACGTTCCAGAGTCAACAAATGAAACTGGACAAGTTCCAATGGAGACGTTGGACATCCGTCCTACAGTCCGGACATGTCACCCTGCGATTTCCATGTGTTTGGTCACTGAAGAAACACCTGAAAGGAAAACGCTTCAACTCGGACGACGTACTCAAGGACACTGTGAAGGACTGGTCTCGTCACAGCCACAGGAATTTGGGAACAAGGAATCCTGCGGCATGTTCATCAGTGGATCGTTGTGCTCAGGCTATGGTGTATATTTATGAATAAAGTCTATATTTGTACCCACCGTGTCGTTTCGTATTTTCATTTGATCACCCTTGTATATATATATACTACATTGCTTGCTAGTGAAATTGCAACTCTAAGAAAGTACAGTAACTAAGGAAATTTTATTTATTGTGTCCGGGTTAAATTCTGTGTGGGTTAAGTATGAGTCGTACTAAGCATACATGACAGATATAATAGCAAACCAACCCCTGCTGCCCTGAACCAATACTGCAATCCATTAATGGTAGTGGCTAGAGAGCGATAGTGACTTAGTCTTCCAGCAACTCATGATCAGACATTTTCAATAGGTGAGAGATTTGGAGAAATTGCTGGCAACAGTCAGATAGCTCTAGATAAGTCAAGACATGACGGGCAGCAGGTGGTTTCAAAATATTTTGCCGTTAATGAGATCACCAATGCCTCAAAAATAAGTAAATGCAGCGCTTGTTTTTCAGATTATAGACGATGCGATCAAGAGGTATTCGTATCATGTTCCCAACGTTTACTTGTACTATCATACTAGGTGCAGAACCTATAAGACTACATCAAATTCAAGCAGAGTACGTTCGTTCCTATGTGTGTCTCCAGACGTAGTCATCATGACGTTGCATGAAGTACAGGGAATCGTCAAAAAAGATGACAGGATGCATTTCCTATGTATAATTTTGTTATTTCGTGCACCACTTACGTTAGACATTTCTACGCTGAAGTGTCAAGGAAATCCGCAATAATGGTCGTCATGTAGATTCTCCTTGTTACACCAGACGTAATCGCTTTGCCGTTGGGATATTTGTTGTGGGGTAAATAAGCTCATAACCTGACTCAAGCTATGTAATATACGCTGCTGGAAGGCCATCTTGACAATATGTCTGTCCTCTTGGGAATTAGGGGTGAGAAAGCATTGAGATTTTGCATGGTGTTCATCATGATCTTCATGAAGAAACTCATTCCATATCCAGGTGACAATTGCTGAATTCATACTATTTCGAGTACTAATTTCTTAGAATAATAAGCTGCACTTTTAATAAATCACAAATGCTCCGCTATTGAAATCCTACACAAGCTGTTAGATGTTTCTTTTTCTTTTAAGATACATATAACACGATTCTTTCAAAAACAACGAAAATTGAAGAGTGATTTTCAAATGTGAAACCTGCTACGCAACTTTTCTTTCCTGTAGAGTTCGAGATGTGCTTTTTATCACTTCCACGTCATTAAATAACACTTAAATTCTTATTTGTGTATCTTAGCATTTACTTCATTTCATGGAAATTTATTGTTTTTATCATCCTCTTCCATGCGGTCAAATTTTAATTATCAGAATGTTCTACGAATGAATAAGGAAGAATAATGATTATTTTGAAAAGATAAGTACATATCTAGTTTCTCCATTTGGTTTAGCATGCATATTGGCTTAATACTTCCAAAGATAGCAAAGAGGTGATCTCTATCTCGGAATATATAGTGCAATCAAGCATTAGAACAAGTGTAATATTCATTAAAAATTCCAATTAATAATATTTTTAAAATCATTTTAGTCAATAGGTCACATGAAGTAAGCATTCGAATTGATTTATTTTTGCTTGCTTATTGGTGGTGAGAGGTAAAAAAAACCTTCATATCTTCTTGAAAATTTACTTTAGAATGGGTTATAAGTAAAAGGTCATGATTCCCATCATTTACGATTAGAAGACAATGATAAAGCAATTTAAGCTACATAAGTTGCACAATTACATTTTTTATGTTTTAATTACATTACATACATAACATTGAGTATTTATTAATTTTAAAATTAGATAAATATCACAAATATATTTTTGAACTTTGCCTTAGAGGCATGATTTCCCCCTCTTGCAAGCGATGTCGAATTATATGAGTTTATACAGTTTGCCGTGCAACACACTCTACTTTTTGCATTAGAGTTCTCGATGTTACAATGTAATCCATCATTGATATTCGTACAGAATGCTTGTTATTACACTCAGTGATTAGATGAGTCGATGCAATTATTTCCGTCAGTCGATCTGTTCCCCAAGAGCTCACAGATTCCGTATTTGCATTTCATTGACATGATTTTTTTCCGTTACAATCACTAGCTCTTTTCGTACAGATAATACGAAATCTCTATAATCATAAATCTTTCTACGTAAAACCGAAATGTGCCGAGTAAGCATTGGTATTTATAATCGAAACATACTGATGTTTCTCGCAATAAAAGAGAGCGAGAAAAAAAGAATATTAAGAAAACAAATTTCGTTGCATAGATATTACACTCGTTTGCATTTATATAGTCGGTTATGGCGTGCGCATGATTTTCCTTTGCACTACAATGCTAATAATTTGCATACCTTTTTGAAGTAATTATGCAAGTATACTGATTACGTTTTGACAGTGTTGATGTGTTATGGCTATCAAAAGAAATACAACAGCCTAAAGTAATTGTATGTAAACTGTAATTTATTTTTTTTGAAAATATATAGCTAAGATTTTTTTATCTTAAGTGCATTTCTTTTAAGAGGTTAGTCAATGATTCAGATACCGGAATTCTTTAAATTCCCATCAGCAAACGTTAAATGATTCAAAATGAGGATCGAAATTTAATAATTGAGGACAAAGGCTGTATAATGAATGTTTATATACATATCAGAGTAATATTTATTTCCTTCATTACATTAATTAGTACCACAAGAATTCCATTATAAAACAATTCTAGTGTACTTTTAATGTTTGCAAAAATTCCTCATTTCTACACCATAAAAAAATACATTTTAACTAAAAAGATCCAATTGATTTTGTTCGTTTTTTATTTGTTATGGATTATATTTGATATTTTTATATATATCTAAGTACATTCATTAATTAGAGAAAGCAAATGTTGTACTTTGAAAAAATTGTGTGTTTCTTGCCTTCCTTCTAATTTCTTCCGTTCAGTTTCTTGTTTGAGAAAGCAGTGTTCGGATTTAAATTGTTTTTAATAAAATAAAGTTTCAATATAACGTTTTCTTTTTAATTACCTCCATTCTTCTTGATATATTTTAACAAAAAGAGGAATTAAGATGTTCATTTGCGTATTTTTGAAAAATAAAATCAAGGAATGCATTCCTTTTACATATTTAAATGTTTCTTAGTACATCCTTTTACGCTTTTTTAATCATGTGATATTTTTTGATTTTTACAATACTGAAAGTTATTTCTTATTATCACTGATAATTTTATTTGCCTCTTAATATTTCTGTGGGATTCGGTCTCGGCTGTTTGCATAGTTCCTTCAGTAGAAAGGTAACATCTGGATCACGTTGCTTTTCTAAAGCAAAAAAGATTTTCATTCAAAAATAAACTACTATTTTCACTTACCTCTACCAAAGAAGCTCTGCCCTCCTATGTATATTTTATATTTGTGACAATATTATTGATGTGTAACATCTTTTTATTCGTTATAAATAATTTTTCTGTTTCAATATTTTCCTATTTGCAAGTTTTGTCTCATTGACTCTAATTTTTTCGAGCATCATTTTGTCACTATATCTTTCCTTTTGTTGTCTTCTTTTTTCTACTATCCTTGCGGATGGATGTGCGATGCCATTTTACAGTTAGTGTATGATCTTATTTATACTTTTCTGTCTCTCTTGTCAGATCGGTCTTAACACAAAACTTTCTGTGAGCGAGATGATTTTCAAGTAAATAAACAAATAAATACGCAATTATTGTAGACAGATCAATTATACTGTAAAATAAACACTCATGTACATGAGGTGATTTTTCTTATATATATATATATATATATATAATCCTTTGTTTCGTTATAATGAACAATTATATTAAAGTTATTTTTTTCTCTTTTAAATCTTTAGTTTTTCTTTTTGAAAGTAGGTGCTTACTGACTTATATAATGATATGTGAAATAGTAGATTTACACTCTTGAAAGCCAAATTGTAAGGAAAATATTTCTCTATTATGTGAAGGCTGAAACTCAGAAGCAAAAATTGGTTTGTTATTCATTATAATGCTTGTGAATAGCTATTTTTTTTTCAATTTCTCTTTTAGAAAGTATATAATCATGAAAAAATTATCCCCCGTGCCCTCAAGGTATTTTCAGCAAGCTTGCTAGTCGCAAAATTATTTTTCTTTGATGTTTTTCCGCTCAATATCATGGGAATTTTCATTACAGGTTTCCTTTGCGTCTTACATAATTTAATTTTTCTTAATGCCTTTCAGCAAAAATACCATGCTTACAAAAATACTGAAAATAAAATAAAATGCACAAACAAGTACTACATTATATGAAAATATTCTCATCTAGGTACCATTTATCGAATTTCTAAAAATATATATTGCAGTGAGTATTAGTGATGTAGATCGCAATTACAGCAAAAGTAAGACGTCATTTTGATTTTTTTAAGATTATAGTTCTACAAGCCTGCACAAAATTTATGAACTAAACTATATATCTATACTATCACTAATAGTAAAAAAATAAGTTACCTTGATTAAAAAAAGATGTCTTAAAATATTGTTGGAATGAGTGTGATGTTTACTGGTGCCAGATCAAGTTTGGATAACAACGCCAAACATTTATTAGAGCATTAAAAATATAATAACATAACTATAATTTTTGATAAAATACTATTAAGCCAATTGAGAAATTTTTCACATATAACGATTTAGAATAGCAAGTAGAATGAATATATCACTAATTAGGATTAATGAATTTGCAGGGTGATTCTTAAGTGATTGGAAAAATTTTGAAGCTCTTACAGTCCAGAAAAAACAATCTCGAACAGAAATTTATTTGAGGATTTGATGTAAAGTGGATCAAACACAAGAAAGAGAAATACGAAAATGAAGTTTTTATTTCTAACATAATTGCAAAGTTCATCTTTGCAGTAATTTTTACAATAAATGATCAAAATTATGGTCATCACCAGTGCATGTTTGATAAAGTAATAGGTTAAAGTCAGCACATTTTGAACTACTTTTGATCTGATTTAGTTGTAAATAGAATGGTTTTGCACCAGAGTATTTGGCCATCAATAAATTCTTTATAAATGCTAAAAAGACAGACACACTTCTATGTTTGCTTTACATCCCCAATTACCTGAATGCAACTTTTGGAATGCAATAGATTGGATGAAGTAAACAGTGCAACAGCTATCCCAACTGTTAAAGATAACGTGGTTCAAATACTTTTTGCAAAGACATCTGTAGGATCTTCTTTACGAGATCGCTGACTCAATGGAAGAACTATTCATTCAATTTCTAGTAAAGAAATGAAAAGCGAGGAGGCTCTACGAATATTTTTCGTAGAGCCTCTTGTTCTGGAAATGCCAAATAGCAGCATCAATAGCTGCATTGCTGACAGTCGTTTATCACCAGTCGTGATCGTAATTTTGATCACTCATTATAAACATTGGGCTTTTCTGGGATGCCAGTAGTAAACCGTGCTTTTCATGTGTCATTGCTTTTGTCGTGTATATGTCTCTTCCGCACATCAATTCCTTTTTTAGATTATTTATTTTACTGAGTTAGACCAACCCTCAAACTTTACCTAATGATAGTAAAACCACCCTATATAAATTTCAAATTCTCTTGTCTGAAAAGCTTCAACACTCAAGTGCTAAATAATTTTAACCTAATAAACTATTTTCAAGGAATTCATCGATATTATTCTTAATGTTCTTATTCATTATAACATTGGTAACATTCCGAAAGGTTTCATGTAAAATGAAATATCTACGATAGAAATTTTCGCTTTTGATGAAGTAGCAGAATTTTGCAGGTATTTTTTCCAACACAATAACTCTTAGCATATACAGAGTGTGAAATTAACTATTATAGTAACATATAAACTATATATTAAAAAATAAATTGACTTCATAACTGTAACTCAATTATCATAATAGAAGAAAAGGCAAGTAAATGAATGCAATTCTATGGAGCTATTTTACCTGTGAAATAACCATTTTAATTAACTTAATTTGAAATAGAGGAATGGATAATTATCTAATAAATTAAACGCAATGTCAATATAAATTTCTTTTACTTCATTTGAAATTCACACACATTTCAAGTTACTATTCATTTAAACATGTACAAAATAATTACTTTAACTATTATAAAGGAATTTGTATGCATTAAAACTTCTTAAATTAGTCATTATAATATGTAAAAATGATCATATTACTTGGTTGAATTTCATGAAATATTAACTTTAGTAAGCATTCATATTCTAATAAATAGTTCATATTATATGAGAATTCTTATACATGCTAACTCTCATGAATACTTCATTTGCTTAAGCCTTTTGAAAATATATACTCAAAATGAACTTATTTAATTTAAATGTTATGTAATTTTAATACTTTCTTGTTTCTGAATTTAACTTAGATTCAAAGTAACCTAAAAGCACACGTAACAGAATATAGCCATTTGTAATATTTCTAAATTAATAGTTATGCTTACACTCTCCTTTTTAACTTAACTTTCATTAACATCTTAAAAATGTCTAACATAAGCACTCAGAAATAATTATTGAATACAAGGGACAATTTCACTCGAAGAGTAAAAAGTGGCTACTTTTCGGGATTCCTAGTACATTACCAATACGTAGTTCACTAGCTTTGTATTCAAATCAATCAAAATTCCCGCTAAAATAGAGCTTCGATAGAGGAAGCTACATTTTTAGTCTCCTTAAGGGGTGGGATTGTTGCAATCCATCAAAAATGTCAGTCGCTGAATGGTACCAAGCATCAAATATAAAAGAAACTATAGTGTGTCAAGTATAGAGATTTGCGGTTGATCTGGAATAATGTACAACCATTTTTCATCAACTGATGCCACTCAAAGCGAAGTTGAATAAGGCCCTTTGTAAGGTTGTGTGAATCTTGTTGATATTATTTTATTCTATGGGTGGTGGATTAGAAACCTTCACTGGATAGCTACAGAAACATTAAATTCAATAGAATTCTAAAGAATGGTATGTTCTGGGAAAGTAACGCAAAGACTTCAAACAAAGTTCAAAATTTGAATGTGGAATTGTATTGATGGTTGTTACTGATTTCCTCAAATATTATTTGGTAATATTGTGTCAAAGATCAGCGATCAACAACGTTTATTCTTATCTATATATAATATATATTTTATAAATTATTATTGTAAATACATTTTATTGATTTGATAGTTATCATTGTGTATGAGTTATCTATCATTAATAACTTTAGGTAAAATTTATATTACACAATTTTATAACTCCGTAGCAAATTTTAATATTCGAAAATTGCAATTTTAGCATATTTTAAAATTTATAGTAGTAAATACAATCTGGATACAGATTCTAATTGTTATATATAACGCATATACGTATTTGAAGGGACGGTTTATAACCATCATAAAGGTAACATTTTCCAAAACAAAAGTACTTATTTTTGTTATATACATTTAAGAAACTTAAGTGTCTAAATCTGAAAGGCTCGACTTCGAGAGATGAATTTGATACCAATACAAATATTATATAAATATGTTTATTCAAACATATATTTGAAAAATGGATTGAATTAACGTGTGCTACATTTTTTTTTAAATAAATGTTGTTTCCCTCATATTGTTAAACATAAATTTACACCAATAAAAAGTGCTCTTGGGATTATGTGCCTGAACAATGTAGTACAAAAACGAAAACAGCCGAACAAAAGAAATTAGACACGCTGTAAGTACCAATGTATTTCATTTGTATTATACACCTATGGGCTCTGGTCAGGATGGTGCAGAATGCAAATCGTACTGAAATTGCTGGAATTACAGTAATCTCATCAAAAATGTTCTGCTGCAATTCTTGAAAATTATGAGGGTCTTTGCGGCACATCTTACGCTTGAGCATTCTCTACAAAAAAGTAATCACACAATGGCAGATCAAATAACCTGGAGGGCCATCAAGGGCCTTCATCTTTATGTTCAATGTAAATTGCCATTCTGTTGCTATATGCGTCTAGTTGATTCATTAGAAATCGGATGCATTTTCTGATTCATTCTATCCCTATTTTCAGTTCGGAAATGCTTAAGAATTAATTTGCCTTCTTCAAAACAGATCCCGTCTGATGCAATTTTGCGAATAATCTTTGCATGACACTCTTTGCTGGCACATTAACATCTTTAAGTTCATGAACCAAACACACATTTTTCACAAAGTAGATTTAACGAAACTTTCCATAACGATCCTCCGTTGTTGCAGTCTGAGTACTATCTTCAACTGTGAACTAATGAATTTAAAGTGATTCAGCCTACACTGTGGTCTGAACCAGGTTCGATCACTTTGTGGGTGCATCACTTTCATGGTCAAACGTATTCACTCGTTCGGGCCTCTTTTATATCCTTTATTCAGTGTTCTTTTTTTAAATTGATGCTGAATTTTGATATTTAATGTTGGAATGATTTTTCAAGGATGGAATGATACGATGTATCGCACTGTGTCATTGATGGGAATGAAATTGCCGATTGCTTGGCGAAAAAGGGGACAAAAATCTTTCAAACCTCTAACAATACAGTTCTTTTTTATAGTGCCAAAAGAATAATAAAGAAGTACTACATAGAACACTTCTGGTCGAAATTCATCCAAAAGAATGATAAAAAAATGTTGCTTATTAAACTCCTTTAGATTCCAAAATGGTCACGAGTCAGAACTGTGACCGAATTTATAATCTCCACTGGCCATGACTGCCTATCCAAGCATCTCAAAATGATAGGCATTGTCCAAAGACCCTTTTATAAATTGTGTGACTTCAATGAAGAAATGGACGCCATTCATTCTGCACGCTGCCGTGCATTCAGCTTTGAATCCATGCGGGGCAGATATTGGGAAGCCAGACACAAAATATGGGATTTATAGACTATACTGTGGAGTGTTTCTTTTTTTTTTTTTTTGTCAATATTATCTTTTTTTCATTTTGTTTGCAGTTGTCTTGTAATCCGCCATTGGAAATAAAAAAAATGATACTACGTATGAAGCCTCGGCTATTTCTAAAAGCGACAAATCATTCTTCACGCAGTTTTTAGGAGACCTTTATATATCACATGGGTATTTATTAATCTACTTATCCACTGTAGAAGAGTTAAAGGGATTTCGGATGAATCATTAAAAAAATGTATTTTTTCAACTATTTAATTTTAGCTTGGGTAGCTTGGTTGTGTTTCCAGGTCTGTTTTTGATATAATCCTATCGAAAACACACCTACATGATCTTGTTTTCAGACATCCAACAATAAATTTGGTTAATTTTTTTGTTTTACAGAATTTTAACTTAAATTAATGCTAATATTAAGATTTTTTGAGTTTATTTTTTCATCCTGTTGTGATGATAGTTTGTTCAAGCTAAACCTGTTCTATCTATTTCAGCCATATTTTGACTTCATTTAATTTTAATGTCATAATTTTTTTCTAGTTTATTTTTAAAGTATGATTGGGTCGAAGTGCTTGTTTTTGATAGTTTATGTCAATATTAATTTTAAATTTCTTTTCAAGTTTATGTCTTTTTATGCGTATTACCTTGAGTATTCAGACCCTTCTCTTTTAATTCTTTTTATTTGCCGTCAGTTTGGCAAATTCATGTAATCATATTCGATATAGATCAAAAACTAATAAACAAGCTGTTTGCGCAATTATGTGCCCTTTTTGACGTCATTTAAGGAGTGCATGAAACTAGAAGAGTGTAATATATCGTAAAGTTTTATCACTAATTTAACACTTTACTACTGCGAAGTTTCGCACCAAGTAATTTTAAATTTCGCATTTTTTTTAAAGCCAAAGCATCCGAAAAACCATCTAACCGATTTGCATAAATTTTATACAGTGTGCGATATTTGCATTTCTTTTTTACTCAGAAAGGGGATGGTAAGGAAAAATATATTTTTCTTATAATTTCTTGATAACTATTTTATAGAACAAGAGAAAAATGTTCGCTTTCTTTTTTTTCTTGCAGGCATGAAAGAGATGAACCACTTCGCTGCTTTTGATGAATATATCGCCACATGACAACATAGCTATTTTAGGATTTATATATTAATTTGTTCTGTGTATTGAAATTGCTATTCTGTTTCGAATGAAAAATTGCTAAAATGTCTTCTTTCAGAAACTCATTGAAGAATAATCTCGACTTAAGCCCTTATTAAAACAATTATATGCAAGATAGCTCGAGAGATTGATGAGTTTTATTTCAAATATTCACTCATGAGTACAATATATCCGAACACAATTAGGTCTAAAGGATTTTCTTAGAGATCTCACAGGCAAACAGCAATCATCTGAAAACATATACAAGCTTAATAATTATCAGAGAGAAGCATACCTGTGTACACTATAAAACTTACATTAAAAATAATATTATGAAGGAGTAGAAAATAGTAAGAAATTCTGATACATTATTGCGTTTAAGGCTTTGAAAATGTAATAAAATAAATGACTTCCTTTTATGAAAAACGTTTTATTTTTTTCGTATTTCCAAATTTTGGAAATATTTAGCAATATTTAGAAAGGAAAAGCTTAATGCCGCATATTTTTTATAAATGTTAGAATTCATACAAACTACATTAAAAAAAATCAATGCAAATTTGTATGATTTGCATCTGGTATGAAACTAAGTCATTAATTCTTACAAACACTCCTAAAATATACATATTTCTTTCTCAATACATAATGGACAAGATAAATTTAGCATTACTGAACAGAAAAAAAAACACACAGACCATATTTTTTACTTAAGATAGATCGAATTAAATATTAATGAGAGTTTTAATAACATACACTATTGTTTAAAGAATAGTGAAGTCAAAGTACTATATAACGGTGGAACATTATATGAAAAATAGTTTTGAGATTGAATTCATTTTTTCATGCTAGGCAAAGAGCGTATTCAATGTGATGTCGTTACATTCACAGGAAGCAAATGTACATAAATTTAAGCTTGGAAAAATGATACCACAAAAATTGATCCCATGAATTTTCAGATTAAATGTCGTTTATCTTCTTACTTAATCAGTAATACTGACCATTTTTCCCCTTTATCCTTGGGACTCCTTTCTTTAGCATTTTTTTCACATTTTTTCTTGAAGATACGCGATGTTTTTTTCCTCATTAATTGGAAACATTTTCTTACATAAAGTGTTGAATAAAAAATTATAAAATTATGAATGGAATCAATAATGCAGAAATTTTAACAAATGGATGTATTTTTTTTCAAAAACTTTAAATTAACTTTTTTTTAACTATTCATCTGCTTTATCTTCTAAATTGACATCTTACTCTTTCACTTAACACTTCTTCAACGCAAGCCTAATATTACAAATAAACTTTTCCAGCATATTTCAAGTACCTCTAACAGTGTAGAAAAATATGTCATAGAATAGAAAATATTATCTTGAAATACTACTTGAGTGAAAAACATGATTTTTTAATGAAAAAATGAATACTTCATCAAGTATGATGCAACCTTTTTTATCCAAGCAAGAAAAATGACAGAATTTCGTTTCATTAAAATAAAACAAATAAGGTTAATCCTTAGCACACATAGAAAACCACATCTTTAAAAATGAACCATTTATAAGATGAGTTAATTTTAAATTATAAGCAATCTGCAATAATCTAAATTAAAACATTTATCAATTTATTGTTGTTATGAGTCAAAATAAAACAAATCTTAAATTCAGGTGTAAATTTTCTACGCTACAGTATTTAGCAGATAACCATCTCTAATACATTTTCCAATATTCAATGCATACTTAAAATTGTTTGTAAGCAGATATTAAAGTCTACATCATCTATAGGTCTTACTGCATCAACAATTGAGTAATTTATATACATAGTTAATTCAGTCTTCTAACATTCTAAGCGAGCCTATAAATTCTATAATCATAATATAATGGACGAACAGTATATTTATAGCTCGCATTAGAATGGCGCATCTCCGAAATCAGAGCGAGCTCCAAAACTATCCATTTTACTCTCTTCCCCATTTAAATTGATAAGAAACTATATCTGAATGAACGACTAGAATCACGAGGTTTAGAAGCTTTATTTCAAGCCTATTCTAAGTGAATGTTAGTTAAGCATTTCATAATATGTACCAAATCAAATGCGCTTTGATATTAAAATCAAAATATAAGACTTCTGAATAAAGATTTGAAATAATAAAAAAACGAAAAAAAACCTGACATTTTCTAATTTATTTAAAGAATAAATCTAATTAAGATCTCGAAAATTAAAATATTTTTATTATAAAGAAGAATATGGCTTTTTTTGAAGTCGATTATCATGTGAATAATGTTGTAGAGAAAATATTAGGATATAAATAGAATGGGAAACTTATGATACCGAAAAGCAATGAGAGTGTCTTGTAGAAAGATATTAATCTATTATCTAGTAATATTAGAGTGACCTGAAACAGTATTTTTTGCATGGATCTTTAACGCATTTCGAGTTTCACTGAATGTGTCGTTTCTGTGTAAAAATATGTTAACTAATGTTTTTGTCCAGTTAATGGTAAACTTAAATGTATCTATTCCAAGATCCAGCAACCTATGCCACATTTGGCACAGATACAATTCTCTGTGGCACTCTACATTCCTCACCAAATCAGTCAATTTTTGAGTGGATGGATGTTGATCATTTTGATATGGAGCTTATTGACTCATATCTTCAGAATTATGAAAAGCAGCATTTATGGAATTATGGAAAAATCTAAATGGAAAAAATCTAACGGTAAATTGACAGCTATATTATAAGTTAATCGATGGAGGAGATATTTAATAGTTAGAAGAAAAAAATACGTCTATTATACTTCTTTGCTTTCCGCGTTTGTTCTACGTATCTATGTGAACAATTTTTTTTCCATATGAGACATATTTTGAGTCTTCAAAGTTCTTTAGCAACTGAATGCTCTGTGAATCGTGCCAAACTGAAAAACAAAAAATTATTCTCCTCACATTGCGATGTGAAGTAGAGAGGTGTAAGGTTCAGTTTTGCATTAAAATATTTAGTTTTTTAATTAATTAAATTCAAAAAATATGTTATATTTTATGTTGTTTATTTCTTTTTTTCATCTACAGGTAGTATTATAAGTGATGCAAAATTAATATATAATATAGCTCTAAATTTGTATGCTTGATGTCTCTTCTCTTTCTCAGCATGCATTATCGTGGGAATCCACTTTTTTTTTCAAATATTTCTTACAGTATGGCAACCTGAATCATACTGGTAAAATAGTTTGTCAAGCCAAAACAGACACATTGCCGACACCTGATCTTATCAATAAAAAGATATAGGAACTTAGTTAATTAAATTTTGGAAATTATTTGAATTCAGCAATATCTTATTGAACCTTGCAGTAAAAAGGTCAACAAAATTATTTTTAATAAACAATGCTTTCCTAGATTTTAATAATACATGGTAATACTCAGCGGATTTTATGCAAAGAATAAAATTAACTTAAGTCATTTATTACTCATTATTTGTTATATACATAAAGTAAATAATCCTTCATCTGATGAAGATAATTGGGGATAATTCAGTATGCAAGCGTAAAAATCAAATTATTTGAATTATTGACACAATTTGATATTATCAATAAGTAACTTTAAAAGTAAAAGTAAGAAGTAACTTTACTTTGTAAGATCTTATCTCATTGTTTTAAAATAGTATTTTGCTTTTTTTGTTTAAAATAGAATATAATAGTCAAAAATACACTAATTTCTAAAGTGAAAAATACCACCCACCAGTGGGAGGCTAAAATATTAGGGGAGAGGGGAATATAAAAATAAATCTTTTACTGGTCGGTGTCGTAATAAGTTCTATTTTTTATGTCTTTAGGATTGGTGTAAAAATTGCATTGTTTTAAGGGGAAATTATACTAATTTTGTGTTGTCTGTAATTTCGCTTTTTTTAGCAACTTGTGAAAAAAAGTCATAATTTTGATGATGTTAATGATCCTTTTTCAAGCAAAATATCATACTTGTTTAGAACTTATGTTAGAAACGCTTTCAAAGTATTTTTGATATTCTTAACCAATATCTATGCGAAAAAGTATAATGAATAGTATAATCAGAGCAACAAATCATTACAAAGGAGATTGTTGAACAAGTCTGATGAACAAGAAATATTGTACAATTTTTTTCATGGTTCGTTTGTAGAGCCATTTCCCCAAGATATGTATATCTTTTAGATAATTTTAATATTTTTTTATTTAGATATTCGTTTTAAATACCTCAGAGAAATATGCATTGTAAATATAGTACAAATGCACCTGTTTTATTAGCTGAAATTTGGGTATATTTTAAGGGAAGCTGAAGATCATTGAATATGATATCACTTGCATGTTTATCAAAAGAGCATACGAAAAACTACTCACTGACCGAAATATTTTGCATTTTTAATTTTAGTACAGAACACATATTAATATATAACACATATTAAACAAGCATATTCAGCAAAACACATATTCAACAAAAATATATTGCTTTTTTAATCAGAAATTTTTTTGGGGGGGGGGATTAATATGATGGACTAAGAGACAATTGCTAGGCTCATTAGATACACACGATAGGAATACAGTTAAACTTTTTTTGTGCGGTAGATAGGAACTGCATAAAAAACGCGCAATAGAAATATTATAAAATTTCATAAATTCTTACATATAACAAACAACTTCGCCAAAATATTACAGAAATTTTTTTTATACGGTGGAGAGGGACTGTTACATCTGGTGAATTCAGTGGTAGAATGAAGACGACCTTTTTTGTCTTTTATAAGGTTTTATTGCTGGACGACACACGGACATGTGACACGAACATTAAACATATATGATTAAAACTTAGGTTGTATTATTAGGGCAACCACCCTTCAATTACAGATTACAACTGTACCAAATGGTAGCTCACCTGCCACTGAGCTCCTACACATAACAAAAACAAAAGTTTCGCGTTACAGAGCAGTGCCCTCTATACGACGCTTTTCAACAGGGACTGCATAAAAAAGTCGCACTTAGAAAATACGCCAATTATTTACGAAATTTATAAGAAACTACTTCCATAACAAAATGAATAATTAAATTACACATGAAGACATATTAAACATTTAGTGTCTCATCGTACACATGGAGAAGTTTTCAAAATGCAAATGAATAAATCACTGCTACTCATCGTAATCCAAAGCGCTCATCATCCTGTGATGAATAAGTTGAAAATCGCTTTCGTCACTAGAAAATACAATTTCAATTGATTTATTTTGACCCCATAAAGTAAGTGATAAGTTTTTGCGAAAACGGTTGGTTGTTGAGTTGCTTCTGAAAATCACGATAACCAGATATGCTTGATCGAAGCTCTTTCTGTGAAATTTTCAAACTTCTTTCGTAATTAGTATCTATTTCAAGAAAATGCTTTTCCAATTTGTTAGAAAGCTGGATCCCAGCATATATTTTACCGCCCTCAAAGAATCCGGTTCTTCTTGTCTGTCTTCACAATCTATCAATTTATTGATAATGTACTCATTGAAAGTTTTATCTACAATCAAGCGCGTACTGCTTTTGAGTTCAGAGAAAGCAATTGAACATGCATTGCCGAGTGACTGTTTATAACAAATGAACAGATCTTCTTACACTGCATAAAAAAGATCGCCCCAAAAAAAATCGTACACAAATGAAATCGCACAAAACGAATCGCGCAAAAAAAGGACTGCACAAAAGCAGGTTCTACTGTATAGGTGGTAGGTTCAATAGGTTGATAGGAATAAGGTGGGGGGAGGGGCTTACGGTAAATTGTTCTCTGTTATCCAATGATTCTGCAAATGAGTCGGTTCATACATTCGACGTACGCTTGATTTCGAATTTCTAAAGAAGAGTAATATTTAGGAATTTTTGTCACACTAAATTCGGTGCGCTTTGATAACAATTTCTTGGTAAAAGTGTTATGGAACAGTGTTTACTTTATTCAAACAAGTATTTGCTGAAATCATACGTTGCCAAATATTTATTTTATTCTGTGGATATTGTGGTATAATTTTTCATTCTATCTTATTCCTATATGTATCCGAAATTTTAGATCTTTTCAATAAGCCAGTTGCATTTTAAGCAATCAAATGAATTTAAGAATAGATACTGATATTAGTGAAGTCACTGAATACTCAAGAGATGAAAGGATTTCCAATTGAAAAAATGAAGATATTTGTTGTTGCATAATAACTTGTGCTCTCAATTTTTACATCCGTCATTTTATGTAGATTTTGTTCTGTGATCCGAAGATGTCTTTTGTTATCTTTTCATGCATACTGTATATAATTAAATTTACGAAGAGTGTTGACATTATAAGTTTAATATTTGATCATTACTAGAAATCTTGAGCTAGAGATGGTTAATTTTTAATACATATATTTTTTCAAAGAGGTATTAAAACTCCTAAAATGCCCTTAAAAATTAAACAAGCTACAAAATGATATAATTTAGAATATTAATAATTATAGAACCAGTCATATTAACGTTGAATGGTTTTAGAATTAATTATCTAATGTGCGTGTGTGTGCATTCTTAAACTGTCACTACACTTGTTCAATTAAAGAATACTCTACAGGGATAATTGTACCAGCAACATTTTATACATTATCATATTGATTACAGGTATAAAAGAAATAATGAATATAAAATATACATCAATGAAAAAAATACCTTATCACATGTCTAAGTTTTCAGTATTAATAATTATTTTTGTTTGTGAACAAGAAGTAAAAAGATAAACAATCACATTTAGATAAAGTGCCATAAACTGTGATAAAAGAATTTTCCAATACATTTATACCTAAGTTTCAGTTAGTTACGATTATTATGCATATTTTTAAATTAATGCGTTAAATCTTTATTAGCACAAATACGGAACTTCTATTTACTAAAGAAAGAAAATCATTACGTAAACTTCGGCGAACACCATAAAGTCGAAGGGGTTCATTCAATATTTTATCATCGCCGATGCACTGAGTTTTACGAGAAAATCTATTGGTACTCCTTAGCAATAACCAACACGGTGCAGTCTTTCTGTGCTTCGACTTAATGAAGCAGTATTCACAACACTTCTCGACTTCCTGCTTAAGTGAGAAGCAGAGTGCGCGGCGTAATAAACTTTTCTTTCTTATTCTGTTGTTATAGAAATGGTATTTCGGAAAATCTCAAACTTTTGAAAGAAGAGATTCAACGTTTAATGAGTTTAAATAGTGAACTAATCAAGCGTTAAAAGTCAAGATGTTTAGAGCCTATAAAAGAATGGACTCAGGCAAGCTGCTTTTGAATGTAGTAGAAGAGATTAAAACTCCTTGCTTTTGGCTGTATCTTTTTGTGTCTACAAAATGTACACCAAGAGTTAACGATAAAACAGTATTTTTACTTTTCAAATACATAATTCATACTATGAAATTTCCGTTGTAAACTTTTAAATATTATTTTCAAAATTAATTTCATTAAAAAGCATAAAAATAGTTAGTGTGAACCTTTAAAATTTATGAAAGAACACAGCACTTTAAAAATTTGTTTCGCCGTTTTATATATATATATATTAAAGAAAATTCACAGAGTACAAAACTTGAATCATCATTTTATTTTTTATCAAAAATCAAAAAAAAAAAATGCAGAAAAAAATGTTAATGTTTTGTAAATGTCCTTTATTTTATTTTTTAATAATAATGTTACATTTTTGTAAATATATATATATATATTTCCTTAATTTCTTACAACATTATGTATGAAAATATTCACAAAATTTTTTGAAAGTTAACAATCTGTGTTTTAGTGATTTAACATGGTATATGAACCATAATCTTTATGTGTTTAATAAAATAAAAAATAAAAGTCAATTTGAAAATCATGTTCCAAATTTTCTGCATTATCTTATTCTTATACTTAATAAAAATATCTTAGTATAAAGACATACTTTTAAATTTGTTTCAAGCTGGTTTGTTTCTTTCAAAAGTAATTTTCTTCCTATCTTTCATTGCTGAGAATTCCAAATTTTATTGAAATTATTTGAGGTCATTTTTTCTTGGTTTAATTTTATTTACATTTCTCTCTGAATAAACACATGAGAAATCGTTAATGGGGCTCGTGAACGATGGCCAAGTAACGAGAACAACATCTGAGCAGGCACTACACCAATGGGTGGGCTTTGAACTAGAGCACGAAAAAAAATTCTTGATACATTCTATTCATTGATCGCATAATTAACAAGCCATTTTCATTTTCTTAAAAAAATTATGTTCCTGGCATTGTATTAAATTTTATATAAATGTCTATTTGCTGATACATTTTACTATTCATAATTTTAATTTGAATATTTTAAATGAATTCATTTTAATTGATCATTCATATTGAATTTCCTGTTATATTTTATGATTGATTTTTCTACTGTAAAATCTTGTAATATAATCATTGACATTAATAGTATAAAACAAAATACTCGTACTAATTATACAAAAAAGATAAAATACCATCCAATATTTCAAACCCTTTTCACAAGCAATGTAAATTTAAATCTTTTGAACTCTGAAAACTAAGTAAAAAGCAAGAAAATACGACTTTTGATTTAAATAAAAATTTAAACATTAAACTGCATCTTTTTTGAAATTCTAAACACGAAACAAAAACTCATATACACATTTCTAGGAATTAAAATCGCATCATAATTGTGGTATGCATTTATTAATCCATCACTGAAATTCGAATCGATCTAAAATATTCGACCAAGAAAATGTTTTCTTATCTTTATTGTACTATGTGAAAAACTTCTCCACCTACATGAAAAACACATCCTGCTTTGAATAGATTGAAAATTGCAACTGAAAAAATCCTTTTGAAATATATGTCGAAAAAAGTGTATAACCTTTCTCAAATTATTGTTCGCCTTTTCTGGAATAACGTTGCCAATAGTAATATTTAAATTAGTTTAAGGATGCAAAATGTTTTTTCATAAATTAGGGTTTTAAAAACAAATCACGTAAAGTGAATTTTTTTTCCAAACAAGATTCTTCGATGTTATATTACCCTTCTTCAATGATTTTTGAATATGTATTCGATTAATTACAGTTTTAAAATAAAACCATGGGAAGGGTGCAAACAAATATATTGCAGTACAATTCCAGGTTGCTTCGTGTGTGGGGTACATTAAAACTTTATTGAGTACAATACTGCGATTTTTAGAAATATTTGTGTGTCCACGGTTGCCTAGTAATCAAGGTAACAAATTCGTAGCCGGAATTTCATGAGTTCGAGCCTAGTACCGCGGAAGAAGAACGGCAGGTGCACGTTAAATCTGTCGATGGTCAAACGTCCTCCCATCTGTGTGGTGTGTAATTTAGGATATGGGGTGCCAACTCAGGTGTCGTACTCGTCAATTGACCACGGTTCTAAATTTCGAAGTCCATCACCAAAAATTCCTCGAGTAGCTGAATAGTGTGACGTTCATATTCACTCACTTGTAAAAGTCTGTTGTAGTATAAACATCTTTCCCGCTGAACAAGGAAACTCGACCACTACGGCCATCAAGATTTCTAGATGTTCATGTTAGCCTAGTAGTGAAGGTCAGTGACTTGTGACAGGCATATCATCACCTGGCATATATGGTTCGAATCTTGTGCCAGTGAAAAACCTCCGTTTACAGCGGGCCATCGCAAAGTTATCTAACAGGACTCAAAAGTTCTCCCGTTGGGGTTGTGTGTAATTTAGGAGAGGGGATCCAGCTCAGGTATCATCATCGTCAATGTACCGCTTTTATGATTAGAAATTGTGAGGTCCGTCGCTAATCGCGTGCAGCTTTATAAGTGTGAGACGTCATTGTAATACTCACTCATTCGCATGATCACTAAGAATAATAGATTTTACAATGCATTGAATCGTTTAAATATATATATATATATCCTCCTCAGACCCGAGACAAAGAAAAGGTTGATATTTTGTAAGAGGTACTTAAATAGAGTTGTTTTGATCACTCTGAAGTATAAAAGTGCAACATATATCTATTTTTTAAGTTTATAGAATCTAGAGGGGATGTATCACATGTGATACATCAGGAACATGAAACTACAATCAGAATTTTTTTAAGTATTAAGCAAGATTGAAACCATTAATTTAATCTTGGACTTTAATCACACAATACATACAATTCATAAATTCAACATGAAAATTAAGTTTTATTGGCGCTTTAGATACATTTTAGTAGTATTATTTTAATAACATTATTTTTTTAATTTCGTGAAATGGCTTGAAACCATTTCTAGTAGTTGTAAAGCATAGAAAAACCTTGTAGTCTGTACAGTTGTTAAGGCCGAGCATTTCTCATTCCTGCAGATGAGTCCTATCCCCAATCATTTCAGGAATGTGACTAGTTTCTTTGTTATGAGTTACTTGATGTGGAATGCAAGTCTTAACTCTGCGTTTTGGGGGGGAGGGCTCATCATTCACACACCTTAACTGAAGATTTTAAATCAAGAAATAATTCTCTCTCTATCAATCTTCATCCTCCCAAAATATAACTAAAAATTAAAACAAAATTGACTAAAGAAGTATGTTTGTAAGTGATTGGGTCCCATTGTATCACAAGTGATACAAAAAAAATTCGCAAGTCGTTATGCTTTAATATTTCCCTAAAAATATCTTTTTTTGCTGCTAACTAGTTAAAAGTACATATACAAAGAAAAAGAATATTTTAAAAATAGTCTAATATTTGTATATAAAAAAATAATACTTCGACGACGTGCACACATCTTGTTTTGATTCAGAGACGCTACTAGAAAGCGCTATCATGGACAGGTACTGCCATGTGTTATATGAGGTATTTCACTTTGTATCTCATGTGATGCAACCAGACCCAATTTTCTTTTTGCTGTTCAGCTTCACAAAAAATTATGAAACTTTTGTATCACATATGATACAAAGGAACGGATGAGGATATATATATATGTATATTATACATATTATACATACTTAATCTGAATTTGTCTTTATAAATTTTCAATTTTTATTAAAAATTTGCCTTAGTTAGATTTTAATTCACTTAAAAACATGTAAAGAAAGTACCAAGTAATGTCGCGCATGAGAGATGAGAGTTCGGAAAGTGCACTTCTCGTATACCCTCTGCTACAAATATCGAGTTTTATAAAAGTATGTGTTTTTAATAGTATGTATAAAATATCTAAGCAAAAAATAGCAAATTCATTCAATAAAAGATGTTTTGATATTCAATTAAGCAAAAAAATAAAATTGTTAATAAAAATAAAATTGATATTTTTTATGAATCTCAAGTTAATTTTTAATATTATTTCTATATAAATTCACTTACCTTCTAATCCGTCTTGTTCACAAAATTATGTACATAACTTCTCTCTCAACCTCATCAAATCCCTTTCTTCAACTTGATGTTTTTCTCGAAAACAAAGACAAATTATAAAACTGTAAACAAATAAGTACAGATTTTTTTAAAGTTTTGTATAAAACTTTTTCATTTTTTTTCTAGTAAATCTATTGCTTATTTTCACTGAAGAATTAGATTATTTTAAATGTTGTTTTCTCCTCACACAAGGAACAATTCTTTTCGAATGAAAGCAATATTACTTAAATTACATCAGAATATGCTTCTGACACACATACAGATTTAATTATACGCCTAACTGCCTATTCTAGGCTATTATTATTTTTAGTAGTGAAAATTTAATCCTTAACGTCTTTTTCAATACTGGTAATATAAGCTGTTTCATTCGATCAAATTTCTTAAATTTATTCTTACTTTTTTTAATGGGGAAAAGATGAAAATTGCTTTTTGTTATTTTCGAGCGAATTATGAAGAAAATTTAGTGAGAATATTACTTTAAAAAATATTTCGCCAAACTTGTTGTTATAACAATGTAAGTTGATAAAAAAATTCATATCAAAGACAAATCCGATATCTTCCTAGGATGTCATGGTATTATTGTGTTGGCAACGTTTCAAAATTCCAAATTTAATAAGAATTTAGATTATAAGCCAAATAACTTAACTGTTTGAAATTGGCAAAGAAATACATATTCCTAAAATAAAATTATAATAATATCACTAAAGACTCTTAGCAGAATAGAGGTATTTTTTGTTCTGGATATTTTGTTATGAAAATATTACTTTGACTTACCGTATTTCTTTTTTTACTTTCCATATAGGGACTATTGTATTTTTAATATTTTTAAACGTTGTGTTTAATCTAAGAAAACTCAACATATATATATATACATATATATAATACACACACACACACATATATATATATATATATACAAATGCATGTGTATATAAATTTTTGGATTTAAAAAATGTTGCTCTCGAAAATGAGAAAGCTGTGAGGAGATATCAGCTAAGCATTTCTTTTTCATACACAATCCTGCCGGACATTTAAAGAATAATATTCTCTGGATAATATTTCTTTTCCTAAGCAACTCCAAAAGTTATAGTTTCAGAGGGAATAGAAGCAAAACTTTTCTATTTTTACTTCAAACAAAACTTTGAAAGTTAAGTTTTACTAAGAAGAATTATGTATTACAACCCGAAAACCCTTCTTTTGAAAATGGAAGTAGTGTAATCCTTACTGTACTTTCCAGTGAAAATATGCCACAGAAAAAAAAACAATAAATAAACCCTGACTCCATGAAAGGCCATGAAATGTTATTGTTTCCTAGGTACTATGAAAAACAAATATTAAATAGCTATAGACATGCGAAATATGCAATACAAAAAGAAAAAAATGAACACATGGACTCATTTTCATATATGATATAGATTGCTTTTTGAAACATATAGAGAGCCTAGAGTATCAGATTACTTAAGAAGTAAAAATAAATTCTTTCTTTATCATGACTTGTGTTTCTTAAAGGGAGAATAAGCTTTTATTGTGAGTATTCTTTTGAATAGGGCTGAACACAATTCATCTTAACTATATAAAATGTACGTAAGAAATGATGATAACAAATTAATTTCAGTTAATACTAATCAATATGAATTATACCATTTAAAATTCCTTATTTGCGTACTTAAAACTATTTCCTTTCAAAATTAGACTTGCTTTTTAAGAGTTTTACTTGCTGTACTAAAAGTTAGTAATGATTTCAGTTTGCATAACATGCACTCAAGTCGAAGTTTAAAATCACAAACAAAATCTGTGAACACTGAAGAACTATTTACTGTGTTGCCACTAAATTAGACATTCAGACATAGTTGACATTGACAGACATTGTGAAAAAGAATTTAGCAACATAACAACATAGAAACGATTTAATTTTAAATTAAGATAAGAGAGCAAAAAGTGTGAGAAATCATGAATCAGAGGTAAGGAATTTATCTTCGCAAAGGTGTGGTTAATATGGAGTATAACCTCCGTGTATTTGTATACAAACCTCACCAACGAGCAGCTATATTGTTTATGAGAGTGTCGATAAATGTTTGTGGAAATTTCAATCTTCCAAAAAAGCAAATTTATTTACTGAAGGTTCTGGGAGAGGAGCTTAGCTGAGATATGGTTCTTTTTAGATTATTTCAACCATGTTCAATAAGACTGAGATCCAAAGATCTGGAGGGCCAATCAATATGGCTAATATCCTCTTCTTTTAAAAAATCATTAACAATGTGAGATTTGTGTATCCACGCATTGTCATTTATAAAAATATAGTCTGGATCCATAGCACCCCGGTACAACTTAACATAGTCTTCGAGGACCTCATCCCTATAGTGCTGTGCATTGGCAGTACTCATATCAATGATATGCAGTAGTGTTTGACTGTCCGACATTATTTTCAATCAAAAAAATGATTAGAAAGTATTAGTATAAATATCCTAATTGTACCAGTGGCCACAGTTGTCATGTGGTCAAGGTATCGGACTCGCAGCATTCGTGTCATGAATTCGAGCCTACTACCGCTGAAGACCCGCCGTGTAAGGGAGAAAGGCACGCTAAATCTGTCGTGAGCCCAAGCGTTCTCCTGTTGGTGTGGAGCTTAAAAGAGTGGAGTGCCAGGAGACAGGTGTCGCCCTCGTCACTTGACCATGGTTCAAAATTAGGAGATATGTTGCCAAATGCCCTCGAGTAGCTGAGCAGTGCGAAAAAATACAAAAAAGGTGTAAGATAAGTAAGTTTTGTAAATTGAAAAATACAAAACTTCATTAGAAGTCAATGTTTTACGGGCGTGTTATTATTTTTTTTGTATATTTTACAGTTTATAAATCAGTGTTTTATTAAACACTATTATCTGTATGTTTGCAAAGCATCAACAATATTTCAGAAACGATACATTTAACATTTTGTTTATTTCCTAAGAAATTGAATATTCATGATTTCTACACCGAGCAAAATAATGATTCTTTTAATTTACCAAAATATATTTCAGGTGGGTATTCTTGTTTTGATTCATATCAATAAAGTAAATTTAAGGTTTTCCTTAAGGTATTTTCTCAAAGCAAAATAAAGATTTTTCGCTTTTAACTATACATTTAATGATAAAAATATCTTATTTAGAGATATACAAATATTTATTTTTTTCAATTTTCTCAACTTTTCAAAATACCCATTATAACAATATAAATTTAAGTTGAACATAACGATGCACAGAAAATATAAAGGTTATAAGAAAACCAATGCTTCCAAAACTCCTTTTTAAAAATTGTTTCATCATAAAATTTTTTACATAACTGGCAAATATATCAGAAGTTTTCAATGGTTTTGTTTTATTTCTGAATTCTTCTTTGATATTATCTTTCACTTGTTGATGATTTTTCTGACTTTATGGAAATTTCAACTACAAATTTTTTCGCATCAAATATCGAGGAATAACTATTTGTTTATTTCTTTTCGAAACACCTTCCGGTAGTGATAATTTCTCGTTTTAATGACGACTGTTCTATAAAGACCCTCCTGTTTATCCGGGGTTAAGTACTTTCCAATAATTAGATGCTTTCATTTCTTTTTTTGTATTCATCTAGGAAACACATTACCAAAACTTAATGAATACACACATCTAAAAGCTTAAATTGATGATTTTTTTTCCTGAAACATTCCTCATTTTAGTTATTGAGTGCCAAATTATTGAAAGGAAATTAATTTCCTTATAATAAATGAATCGCGTGGAATTTTCTATTTACTAGCTAAAGGCAATCACTGAAATGCGTGCAATGATTCATGAAAAACTAATTATTTCCTTTTCTGCAATTGATTTCATTGCTTTAGTACCACTTCAAAGCATAAGAAATCTTTAAACTCTAACATGCAATCCACATTATTATGTTATTTTAATTTAATATCTTATAAGAATATCTAAACAAACCTTACATTTAATTCTACAGCAATTCATTTGTATAAGTGGAAAAGATTTAATTATAGCTCACCTCAGTCACTTTATAAGGTCAGCCATCTAAACCATATTTCTAAAAATATTTAAGCTTCAAAGCTTGAATACTTTTACATATGCAAATATGCATTCCTTATGAAGAAAAAAGCTTCTCTATTTCAATATATATACAATGTGTGCAAAAATTAAAGACGAGACGGTTTTTTCAATATAACCTTTGTACAAAAAGCATTCCAAATCAACACATTTAATACCGTAAGATCCCCAATACGTAAGGACATGAGTAATGTAAGCAACACTTACTAAAAGAGAAAGCAGGGGATAAAAAGAAGCTTTATTGAAAAAGTAGCACGGAGCGCAATGCGACTGAAGGCCGAAACATCCCTGTGATGGGTGTCCAGCAAGAAATATCCGGTCTTTAGTAGGGGATATGATCTCCCCTGACTGCTAGGCAGGTTTCACAGCGTCTGCCCATGCTGAGAATGAGGGTGTCAATGAATTGTTGAGGCATTGCTGTCCATTCGTCTTGCAGCGCCAATCGAAGCTCCGGAATCGTTACTGGTGATAAGGTACGAGCTGCCAAATGTCTGCCTAGAAAATCCCATACATGCTCGATGGGATTAAGATCCGGAGATCGTGCCGGCCAATCCATACGTTCAATATCCTCACTCTCTAAGAGCTGTTCGGCAGCTACTGTGCGATGACATGGTGCATTGTCGTCCATGAAAAGGAACTGCGGACACATAGCGCCTCTAAAAAAGACGCACATATGGAAGAAGAATCTCGTTACAATAACGGGTCCCGTTGACTGAACCTGCATCGAAGATGGTGAAGGTCTGTACGACTACCAAGCATAGATGCCACCGCCAAACGAGAAACACCGCCACCTCCATACCTGTCCCTTTCAATGATGTTCGAGGGATGATTGCGGCTTCCCCGTTTTCTCCAGATGAGTATGCGATGAGAATCGCTACTCAGACTGAAATTATGCTCTCATTGTAAAGAGTACTCGATCCCCATTCATTGTCTCTCCCATTCCGGTATTCCCGGCACCATAGAGAACGCCTTCTCCGATGGGCAGGCGTTAGAGGTACATACCGTACAGGGCGTCATGCAAACAGACCACCACCGTGCAGTCTTCTGGCCACGGTAAAACGCGATATCGGTCGTCCAGTCGCCTGTGTCGTGTGTCTAGCGATTTTCTCCCGCTGTCTGCCGCCTGTTTCTTCTGGCCTGTAAGGCAATATGTACCGGTCGTCTGCGAGTGTGGTTCCTCGTGGACGACCACTACTGAACCCCCGGATAGCTGTTCCTATAGTTTTGAAATTGTCTCCAAAGTCGTGAAACGATGCTGTGAGCAATTCCGAACTCTGCAGCCACACTTGTCACACTGCGACCTTCCTCCAACTTCCCAATGATTCGACCTCGGTAAAAGCATCCAGATGTCGTCTAACAACGCCATTTCTCGCTGAGGCAGCAACTCGTGTGATTTTAACTGCTATACGGTGTGCAATCTCTTTGCCAGAAATACTAATCTTACACCGACAACATGCTTTACTACTCAGACACTCCCCATTACGTCTACCTGCATATCTGCGCATGTGCTACCGTACATCACCTCACTTAATCTCCTGATTGGTCTTTCTGTCCGCTCTGCCTCTTCGTTCAGCTGATATGCTAATTTTTCGACTTCGTCCTTAAT
>BMAO01029229.1:0-61954 GCA_019973975.1 Trichonephila clavata
GAAATAAAGTTTGTCCTGACCATAAAAATATTCCATAAATGTGTGATGTTTCATTTTAACTGGATAATTTAAAAATTCATTCAACATAACTATTTAAATCTTGGAATATTCTTTAAATTTGATCGATACATTGATTTCATGGTTGCTAAAGTTGAAAATGTGTGTGTGTGTGTGTGTGTGTGTCGTCTCACATAAATAAATTGTGGGAAAATGTAAAAGATACTGTATTACAGTTTCAGAAATGGTTGGAAATTCTCTTTTGCAACTCCTCTAGCCAAAAATCTTCTAAGGACTTCGTATTAAAATCAACTTGTAACCCAGAATCTGTTGATAACTCAACAAGTTCTAGGTGTCTACAATGGAGGGGAGAGGAGGGGTTAATTGATGACGATGTTAGACTACAGTTGGGAAGCTGGAACTCAATCACACACCTGATACGATGGCTTTTACCAATAAGATTCTAATTAAACAATTACATTATTAGTATTAATGGCGAACAAGTTACAGGTTTATGCAAAAAGATATTGAGTGAAAATCATTAAACATGAAACTGATGGGACTGAAATATTATTTCGTGTTGAAGGATGTTGAAGAAAAAAACAAAACATGTTCAACAAAATTAACTTTATTTATGCACATTTTATTTTCATAGATATGTATGTATTTAATATTTATTTCCAAAAGCATTCACACAAGAACTTAGTGAAATTTAATATAAAATTTTGAAAACTTTTATCAAGTTTTGGAAAATAATCTGATATTTTTTTTTTGCATTGTCTTTTTTAGCATCAAATTGTTTGATTTCGTTCAGTTTGTTATTCATTTCACCAATGGAATGTGCTTTCTAAATAACTGCGCATACTTTTTTTCATAATGTTCCTCATTTCAGGTATTTTTGTGTGGTGTTATGGGGGTGGAGGGTGAAAGTAGCTTACAGACAAACAAAATTGGCTCGTGTCACAGGCTATTCCGAGGGTATTTCAAAGCCAAGTTAGCCTCCTTTTTGTGAAACATGTGAAAACCACATCTCTTTCATTTCTTAAATCTCGCGTTCGCAGCTGGTGTTTTCCGTATTTTGTTCATTCCCAGAAGGGAAATTTTTTCATGTTAAGCGATTTTCGTTTCGTGATAAGAGAACAAAAATGCATGAAAATATATAGTAGTTTGTCGGGACAGTTGTATTATTTTGCTTTAAATGAATTTCACTGCATCAAAAATTCTACAATATTTTGTTACCCCAGTTGCTAGTCACGCGAACCCTTAGTTTAAGAAACACTGCTCTAGGTTATTTGCCTACTCTACTCTTGATATAGATAAAACACTGTCCCCCCCCCCCCAGTGAAGTAATTTCTTGTTTTTCCTTGATAAAACGAATGTAGTTAACTTCAATATGAACTTCTCTTAAATAAGTCATAAATACGAAGAGGAAAACATGTCGTTCCGTCTGCTATATAGAATCAAAGTAATAAAAATTAAATATGTTTTGCCCACTATCATTGTCTGTTGTTTATTTTTGACAATCAAGTTGTAAAATATAGAAAAAATAGAAATAATAATTGAAGTATAAATATGATAAAATTTAATGGGATATTGTTTGAAAGTCAGCTTATCAATAAAAATGCCTTGCGATTGATGTTTTATTTTTTCCTTGACCTCTGATATTTTCGAATTCCTGGGTCATTTTATTCCATTTCAATAATCGCTGTACGAGAAAGAATAAACTATCGCTTTACCAATTATGTAATTTGTTGTTGTTGTTGTTTGGAATCGGTATAAAAACTTTCTTTTCTGTTGAACCTGAGTTATTTCTGCATAACATTTAAAATCCACTAAAAACTTCTCAAAAGTTTGTGCACCAATCAAATTTTGAACACAAATATCAATAATCATGGTTGTTAAAACCATGTGAAATAACTACGTATCAATTTTTTTTGTGGGGAACTTGTTTTAACATCAACAAAAAAAAAGGAGTTTTTCGGAATTCCCCATTGTTTTTAAAATCAATGGACATTTTGAGTTACTTCACCATCTCACTGCGCTGTATACAAGGCTCAAAATTCGATTTTTTTATTGCTCGATTCCATCCAAATTACTTACATATGAAATGGCTCTTTATAGGGATTAAAGCGCCATCTATCTCTGAAAACCTTAACAAAAGGAATCAATAAATATAATTTCAGACAAATTCATCAGAAATTTTGTGACCTACAATGATTTAAAACAAATTAGAAATTCTAAAGGAATAAAGAATAAAACACAGGAAATTTTAATATATTTTCAATCGGAAAAGAGTACATTATTTATTTAGACATAATACAACTTAAGAGCTATTCAGTGCTGCCATCTGTTGTGCACAACTGCATTTAATTTCATATCCTGAAGTTGGTTAAATTTTGTGACATATAACGTAACTAGGGGTTGCAATATCAGACCAAAAGTTCAATACCGGTATTCGGTATATTTTAGAACTTAATAGCGAGATACCGGTTTTTTTTTCCGGAATAAGAAATTTAGAAAAAATTTAGAAAAGAATTTTGAAAGCACAGGTGCTTCGTTTTACTTGCCAGTTTTATAAAAGAGTGTAAATATCACAATAAATAATTTGTAACCTATTACTTATAGCAGTATATAAAGAATCACAAAAAAATAAAGGAACATATTATTTATTTAAATCACAAAAAAGTGCATATATTACTGTCATTTTACCTATAATTTCATCCAAATTATCTTTTTTTCAAAATAATCTAAAATCCCTGACGTCTTGGACTTCGAAACTGTGCTTAAATTTTTGCCTTCATCGCAATTAGATTCATTCCTCTTTAACAAGTTTGTATCATGTTTCGTTTTTAAATGTGTATGGATTCCGCTTGTATTTCCTCCATTCACTTGGATACCTCTAAAACATTTTTTACATTGTGCCATTATATTCTTTTCATCATATAAATAATGAAACCAAACTGAAGTATTATCAACTGATTTTTCATATTCTGTAAAGTTATTCTTATTTATTATTATGGATTATTATTTATGAGTATATACACTTGCCTCCGAAAGTCTGCGTACAGGCGATAATCTTTTATATTCATGTAAAAATCGCTAATTAAATGAAGTATTTCTGAATCAAGTCTATTTATTATTGATTCATCTAACGTCGTTAATTCTAATAGTATAAGCAACAATCACCTGAATATTACATAAAATAATACAAATATTTATAACTTCAGAACGACACAAATCGTGTGCGCCAAAAGTCTGCGTACACTTGAAAAAACCTTTAGAATAATGGATTGTAACTAAAAGTTAATACTTTTTAAGCTATTCAGTTCTTTCTATAACTCTTTCATAATATTTGCCAGGGATTTAACAAGCTTAGTTGTCTCATCTGTGGATATTTTGTTCCGTTCTTCTACTACGGCAGATTTGAGCATTTTCTTGGATGTTATTACTTTTTCCTTGATTATTCTCACTCGAGTAAATCAAATAAATGCTGTATTGTGCTTAGGTCTGGGGACTAGGATGGCCTACGGGATTGGTTTGGGACATATCAGAACAGCCACGGCCTTACAATGGGAGTCATTTGCTCGGTACCTTTGGGCCGCTGAAAGTAAAAATCATCACTCACCGCAAATTTCTCGGCACTTTCGCTGGTGTTTTATTTCAATAAGTTAAAGTAATCAATTTTGTACATTGTTGATTCAATAAATTCCAGATTACTAGCCGAAAGGCTTCCAATGCACCCCCAAACATTATGCCTCCTTCGCCATGTTTGATAGTCGAAAAAGAATTCTCTTTCTTAAGGTCTGTTCAGGAATTTTTGCAGGCATATTTTTGTTGTTTTTGATGCCAAATTACAAAAAAAATATTTTCAATTGAATATATTACATTTTTTGAATAATTATGTGTCTTATTTAGATGTTTTTTGGCAAGGGTCATTCACTTAACTCTTTTCACTCGAGAGATGAATGGTTTCTTGAGTGCAACTCGATCATGATAGTCAACTTTTTTAGTTCGCTTCGAATTGTGGTTAAAGTCAAATTTTTTTTAAAGGTCTCAGCTACACTTTTAGCTATTTGTGAAGCTTATAGTTTTAGATTTATTTTTGTAGAGCGTATTACAAAGCAAGATTCTCGAGGTGACACTGCATACGGGTGGCCGGATCTTGGCGTGGACGTTAAAATTTTAGTTGATTTGTAGTTTATGAACTTTTTTGAATCAATGAATGTCTCCTATTAACAGTTTCAGCAATTTCTTTAAAAATTTCCCCCTTTTCTGAAGATTACTGATGATTTTTCTTTCAATAATATATCGATCTCTATTCTGTTGCCTGCCATGGAACCACAAACATTTTCAAATCTCAAATCCTAAATAAATTGTAATATAAGCTTATAATTACTTAAAAACATGATTTACTGCAATTATTTTACAATAAAAGGTCTTTAAAAGCTCTATTTTGTAAGTGTATGCAGACTTTTGGCGCGGATGGTTGGTGATTATTTGAAGGTCATTCTTGTTTTTGTTTTTTTATGTTAAAGTGATATTTGTTGCTGCTGTTTGAATAAGGAAATTTTGAAGAATCCCTGACAGCTATCTTGATTTTCTAAAGCGAGATTTTAATAGTAATTATAGCATAAACACGTAAGATGATTGCCTGTACGCAGACTTTCGGAAGCAAGTGTATATATAATGAATCTGAAAAACATTTTGAATCCTAAAGAATGATATGGAAATACAATGTGAATAAGAAACTCACCAATTTGGAAAATATCGAAATATTACGCATTTTCTTCACAACTACAACCTTGGTTTCTCAGATACGAATATCAGACTACGAATCCTGTGCAAGTGCAGTATCGCTCTAAGCTGCAACAGGACAGTTTTGACCTTGGATGATTCAGATATTTTATAACTTCTCTTGATTGTACGATGCAACTTTGTGATCACAGTCTAATTAGTTTCGCCCGTTAGGGAGACATTAAAGTAACAGGGTAACAGGTGTTGAGATGAAGAAAGGCAGATGAGCTTGGATATGTTATTCCTCTTTCAACGAGAACTTAGTTAGGAGTGGTGTATTTAGTTCTTTTTGTCAGAGAAATAATTTATATATATATATATATATATATATATATATATATATATAATATATTATATATATATATTATATATATATATTTATATTTAAGTTCAGATTATAATAGTCATTTATCTGTTGTATCTGGCAATGAAAAAAATCGGCTGATGGATTTAATGAGTTTCCTTAGAACTGTAGAACCAGCTAATAAAAATAAAAATAAGAACAACGGAATGAGCGGAATAAAGACGGTTGTAATATTTTCACCTTCTGAAATGGATGTAAAATTATTTCATTTATAGTATACTTTAATCATGGAGCAATAATTAACACTATAGCGTTAAAACAAAAACATATACTATTTTGCTATGTTGGCGATCCCTGAACATATAAGAAACAATTTTAATAATTTCCAGTAAATACCGAAAAACCGGTATTTAAACTTGTGAATACTGGTATTTTGAAACTGTACAAATGGCTCAAAATACCGGTATTCGGTTTCCCGGTATACCGGTATTGCAATCCCTAAACGTACCACACATGTAACGTTTTGTTTTAAAAGATGTAAATTTTTCCGTTAGAAAAAATTCATTTACATTATATATTTCAGTAGGGGATGGAATATGTTGTGAATTAAAATATTTTCGCGTCAAGGTAATAAAGATATATTAATAATTTTATTCAATAAAATTTATATATTCGTATGACTTTTAACTGCTGCATCTTGGAGAAAGAAATCTTGGAGAAAAAACAAAAAAGAAACAAAAACGCTTCTTGAAAGTTTTGTTTTGTTATGTTCTACATTGTGTGTAAAAAAAAACAAAAAAAAATTTAAAAAAAAAAAAAAAAAAAAACGAGAAAATGTGGATTTAAATTCATTATACCAAACGATATCTCAAGAAAGTTGTGGATGTAATATATTAACAAAAATTAAGGTGACTGAGAGAGACTGCGTTCGGAAACTTATATTCGAAAAAGCATATAAATGAATATTTTTTTAGATATTTAATATCAGTTTAATTAGAATATACACATAAAATTGCAACATAATTACAATAAAAAAATTATTTAAATGCAATTGTTTAGCAAAAGAGGAAGAAAGAATAACATATATTCAAAATATTCTACTTTCATGAAAAAGCTTCTATAACAATATTTTAGCTTTTTATAGCTCTCTACAGAAATTGTTCAAGTAAGAGTTGTGTGAGAAAATTTTGTATTATTTTCAGAGTTAAAATCAATCTAAATAATAGCGGTGTTTCTTGTTAAAATTTCTCTACTTTGATATTTTAAAATATGAATAAATTCACTTTTTATTTATATGATTCCGAAATTTTAGTACATTCTCTGTAAAGGAGTTTCAACTATATTATAAGCAACATATATTATTATTTTAGAAGCATTTTTCATAAAAGGAGAACGTTTTGAAAATATGCCCTTCTTTCTTCATTTTTTTTTGTGCCAAAAATGATGCATTTAAATAGTTTTTTCTCCTTATAACATTCTTAAAACAATTTTATATGTGTCTCTAATTCAACTGAAACTAAATATAAAAAAAATTATTATCTTAAATGCTTTTTTAAGATCACGGTTTCGAACGTTTACAATCACCTGAATTGATTATATCTGTACAATCCTCGGGAATTATATAATATAAGAAAATTTTGTGACGGATCTATACGCTTCTTTCTGAATAATCTCTTGGGGAAACTTTGGGGCTAACTTTCGCGTTCATTCACAGCCATCCCTCAAGAAGAAACCTGTGGGGGTGTCGGCCTATTCGGCAACCCTCTCTCACCGTCTTGCCTGGCTAAAGGTGTGGGGGAAAACAAAGCATCACCAGCAACTTCCATAATAACAATTAGTTTTATTTCTCTTCAAACACATGAAAACAATCACAAGTGAAACTACAAAAGGAAACCCTATGAGTGATATATAACTAATCTCAATACTAACTCTAAGTAAACCCGACTACGTGAACTAGATATGGAGAACAAGCGCTAATGAACCGATAACTAATTCTAATTTCATCCATCTTAGATCCTCAATCTAATAATTTAATCTCTTAGCAATTACTTCCTTAATTCGCGCTATGTTTGTGAATGAAATATTCCAATATTCACACTTACGTAACACCGCAACAGCTCCCCGGCTTCTTCTATATTACACCTACAAAACCTATAGACTTTATATAGTCAAACTAATTTAAATATCATGGTTTCTTCTTGAGAGGCTGTGAATTAACGTGAATGCCAGCCCCAAAGTTTCCCCAAGAGGATTATTAGCGAGGAAGAGGACGCGAATAGATCCGTCACAAATCTTGATATGTAGATTAGTTTGACTATATAAAGTCAAGGTTTTGTAATTGTAAGGTAGAAGGAGCGGAGGAACTGTTGCGGTGATACGTAGGTGAGATTTATTTCATTATCACAACGTGAGTTTAGGAAGGAGTTTGAAACTATAATAAATTAGTGGGTTGAGAATTAATAATCAAAGATAGAGTAGATTAGATTAAATTAAGCAGATTACTAGCGCTTGTTTACTTATTGTGGATTGCTCTCTTAATATCACTACTAGGAATTCTTTTTGTAGTTTAACTTGTGGTTGATTAGTGTGCTTGAATAGTAATAAAATAACAATTATTATAGAAGTTTCTGGTGATGCTTTGTCCCCCCCCACACCCTTAGGTAGGCAGGACGGTGAAGTAGCGGCCTTAAATAGATTGCGCTCACAATTTATTTAAGAAGAATCCAGAAATCAAATAGACTCACGATAAATCAGATTACGAATTTAATCGTTATTTTATTCAGAAAGGAAAAACAGTGTGAAATTTTCAATTCAAGATAAATAATAAAAGAGAAATCCTACTTGAGAAGGTAACAGACTGCAGTTAAATATAATTAAGAGAAATAAGATAGAAATTGCAACTACAAAAAATACCCCTTAAGATTCAATTTATAACTATTAATGTTAGTGACTATCATAGGACAGAAAAACGTCCTGCACACACAAGACTTTTATTAGAGGTAGGGGCAAGGACGCTTTTCCATATAGATATGCTAGGCACGAGCTTAGGGCACAAAAAATTGGAGGGTGAAAATAGAGAAAAAAATTAAAATCACAGCGAACGTACCACAACCTAGCGAATCGAGAAAAAACATTTATGTCCTCAAGAGAGTAAGGACTGAAACGAGATCTACTGTGGAAAATGAAAAGCTTAACAGTTTGATGTTGCTATGTACTCAAAATGATATTGCAATATAAATTGATTGCAATGAAGTTATAATGATTTTCTCGTAAAAATCATTCGTTTTTCGAAGAAAATCTTCGTTGTACAAGTACAATGACAATGGACTCAACGAAGAATAAAGATGTCGAAAAGTAAAAGATAATAAAACGATAAGCGAGGAAAAAAGATGATAAAGAAGTTTAAAAAAAATAGTTCGTACAATAATGTATACTCTATACTGTAATTCCAAACGATTTCATCAATTTATTGTACTAATTTGCAAAAGGGTGGGTGGTCCGTGATGCCGTAAGGGGAGAAGTGAACAAGGGTGGCCAATCCATTCCACTATTCTTTCCCTACGACTGTCAGTCCATAACAGGGCCGGTCCATAGGTGGAAAGAGTATTCAAACAGAAAAAACATAGAAAGGGAAAATAGTAAGAAAGCTAATAGAAAATCCCTCTCAAAACAAAACAGGAAAAGTAAGAACTGAAGGAGGAAGGGGTTGCCCTGGAAGGGGGAGGGCGTTGCTAATGAAGTGTCTAGGGCACCGGGGAGGTTAAAAACGGCCCTGGGGGGCGAATTGTTTTTGCTGGAAGGCCATATTGTGGAAGTGGAGGACACTGGAAGATCGCACCCTTTTAAAATTATTGCAATCTTTAATTTACTCTGCATCGCAGATAAGACATAATTGCGTCGTAAAAATAAATTAATTTAAGTTAAATAGAAATGTTAAAACTTCAAAAGAGTCTAATTTTCTTAACTATCTAGAGTAAGGTACTTTTCCGCTTCCCCGGCGCAGACGCCTAAGTCGCCAAAAGTGATACAACTGGCGACAATTGGAATATTTCCGCTGTTAACCTTTTATCACCACATTTTCAAAATAAGTCGGGGCTTTTCTTATCAGTAACGTCTTTTTCATAATACATCAACAATGGATGATAAGCCGATGAGAACTAATTTTTATCAACATTTTTTGTGTGTATATTGTGTGCTGTAACCAATAAAGCTTGATTGGCGAGATTTACACCGGCAAAACGAAAAAATACCTGAAATAATTATACGGACACCAAATTACTTTCATGCCACACTTCTAAGAGTAGAAGTAGTTTTAATTCAAACTCATACAAACTGCAAGTACAATTCCTGTAATTTCACAATTAAAGAGATAGATAATCTTTTCAAGGTCACTAAAATTTTTTTATTCAAATATCTCTTTTCATTAACAATCGAACAAATTTTAACTGCCATTTACAAATTATGAAAAAGTTATATTCACTGTTGCCCCTAGTAAAAAAAAAATTAATTATACAAACAAACTAATAATAGTATAATTCGGAAGCTTGGCTGACCAAGGCTGTTATGGGGAGACTCAGTGGAGAATAAAAGTAAACAAAGGGTCATTTTGGAGGAATCCTTTAAAGGAAGACACTGGCCCACGAAGGGCTGTCTTGCCAAATATGACGAAGATGATGAAATAATACTAGAAATAAATGAAGTAATACAATTTTATAGCTAACGTTGCCATCGGAAAGAAAAAAATAATAATACATTTTCAACAATATTTCAGTTTCAATAGTATATTCAACAGGTAGTTTTGTTCAATTTATTTACTGTGCTAATTTAATATCATATGCAGCTACAAGTGCATTTAAATCATAGGTTCTCAACGTGGGTGATAACGCCCCCTTGTGGGCGTTCTAGGCTTTCAGGGGGACAGTAAAAGATCCAGAGAAAATTAGAGGCATTGAGATGGCACGGAGGGGCTTGAAAAAATTAACGAAAAAAAAAAAGACCAGAAAAACACGATGATTATGTACTAACAAAAGTAAACTAATACTGTTTACCTTATGCTGATTGTATGTATTTAAATCATTTCTATATCACGTGTACGAAAATTCACATATTTCAATAGCCCGGGAAGTGGATGAAAAACTTAAGGATTACATTACATACAGACCTACATTAAATTGAATGATGTAGTGCATTTAAGTCTCTGTAGTGCACGTGTTGTCTTTGTCTGTGAGCAGTAGGAAAAATGTTTCGTCCACTGCATTTGATTTCGTATACTATCCAAGAAACATAATTAAATATGTTAACCATGAATTAAAGTGTGATTCTTTAAAGGCTGAAACGGTCAATTTATATTTATTTTGAAAGCATAGTTTATTATAAATTACTTCGTATCATCAAAAACCCCTGTCTATCTTTATAACAGTAAGCTAAATCTTTTATTCCACTCTTTTAAATGAAGAAATCCATTAGCGCACATTTCAATTCCAACATCCTACCTATGACTAAAATATATAAGATTACACTTTTAAATATATTTGTAGCAATAGCTTTTTCAGATTCGCAAGTAAAGAAATAGGGGCTTTAGAAAAAAAAAATTAAAATATATATTCTATTAGTAATAGGATATTTTTTAAATCTCTTGTTTTCACCATGTGTTATATACACTCTTGTTTCTCTAGAGTGGAAGGGGGTGGTATCGTAATATTCACTAGCAAAGGGAGCGGTATCGAAATATTTACTAGAGAAGGGGGCCCCAGTTCAAAAAAGGTTGGGAATCTATGATTTAAATTTATAATCAGTTTAATGAGACAGATATAGCCTATCACACTTTCCTACAATTTCTTTTGAAATCAGATTGCTTATCGAAATTATCATCACAGCCTGGAAGTTAATGTCAGCCAATTTGCATCAATATTTACTCTTGTTGATCTTAATCAGGGGTGGGCAGACTTTTCCAGTACGGGTTACTTCTAATTTTTTCAATGTGTTGCGGTCCACCCAGGGGCGTAGGTGTAGAAAGCTGGAAGAAGTTCCACAATACAGCCGAACCTCCATTTTACGAACCTCTATTTTACGAATTACTCTATTTAGCGAATTTTTTCCTGGAACTAATAAAATTTTATGTTCTTCGAAAAATAACCTCCAAACAGCGAAGCGCGTTTTCTATTAAGCGAACTTTTTTCTAGTGGTTCCACATTTTTTTCTCCGTATTCTTAGAATATTTCCAGATTTTCACGTGATGAAATGGTTATTAGGTCTTAGTGAAGGTGGTCACGCCAAAATGTCTCGGCGGTCCACCATCGACTTAATGCCCACCTCGGATTTTGTGATAGAAAACGTTGATAAATATATATTGACCTAGATACATGATTTAACCGAATTCGACCGGCGAATTCAGAGGGGTAATAGTAGGCACCATGGGGACGACAAATCAACACAGAACATGGGGTCGCAAACCACGTTTAGTTGGTGAAAATCAAGATTATAGTAGTTGTCCAGAAGACGATGAGCCAGACTAGGAGAGCGCCGTAGTAGGATTGAGAAGAAATTACCCGTATGCAAATTTACCACTTCTCCAAGGTTTGTTGCAGGAAGTAACGGCCACCAGAACGTTCGATTCCAGTGCGTAACCGCCTTCATGCCCAATGCCGATTTAAGCTCATTTTGCGCCCTGGGTGCGGAAGATCTACAGGCCCCCTGACACTGCCGGATTGAAATTTATAACCATAAAATCTGGTTAAGTTCAGCTTATCCAGGCCTTCTGGGCGTCTCCGGGCTTCTGGCCCCTAGGCGCCACCCCCAAGCACCCAATGGACCCCTGTTCATGCCACATATCCTGGGAGGTGGATTGGACGCAGTGGACTTGTTGCTGTGCCTGCACGCTCCCCGGTTCTCAATTCCTTAGATTTCTTCTTCTGAGGCCACTAGAAATCGTTTATGTATGAGACACTGGTGGCTACAGTGACGATTTCCCGGCACAGATCGGCGTCGCTTCAGTTGACTTCGCCGGCACACCGGATTTATTTGAACGCGTCCGACAATCCTTCGCCCTTCGATGTTGGCTATGCTATAACCGAATCGGCCACAACTTCGTACAATTCCTGTGATAATCCCTTGTCGTAGCATTTCTGACATCACGCTGCCATGCATTGTTCGTATTGTAAACATACTTTACGTCTAATAAATGACAATCTTACCTGCTGTTGCCTCTTTTCATTCCACTCAACATCGCACCCTTCATAACTATTTTTGCGAGTTACTCTGACTAAACGTGGTTTGCGACCACTGGCGTAGCTAGTCCCGTATCAAAATTCCTTGGAAGTCCTTTTTGTTGGGCTCGCAACATTTTACGTTGTATTCTTGCACATTTTGGAGCCTATGGAGCTTGGGGGAGCCGTATCATTGACAACGGTGGTAGCTAAAGCCCTATTCTCTGATGATTTGTCGACCCCATGCAGCCTACTGAATGAACACAGTGGCACAACAGCCCATGAGGGCCAAGACCTACTGTGCCTATCACAGTTTACGTGACCTTAGGCGCTGGGGTGCATGTGCAAATGTTTCGGTGAAGTGGTCAGTCTGATGAAAAAACCCCAGTGTTCAGTTCCCAAGCAAGCTCTTGGTTCTCATTTATTGACCCACTGAAGAGATGAAAGGCTGAGTAGACCTAGTGCAGCCCGTGATTTGAATCCGGACTTGTGGCGCGGAAGCGCGATGCGCTACCACTCAGCCAATGGGCCTCCATGCTGCCTACTATCACCCCTCTAAATTTATCGATCGAATTCGGCAGCACCCTGTATAATATTGCCAAATAATTTTAATTAAATTATGATGTCTTTACTTTATAAATTATACACTAAAATTAGCATGAGATGTTTCACCAACACTTTTCCACTGGAATTTTTAATTGTGTATTTTACAACGAAGTTTGTGTATTTATTCTTATTGCTATTAAACATGTGTGGGAAAAAAACAAAAGTTTCAATAGGGTTACTTTTTTCTAATTTTTTTCTCACAATGCTTTGAAAGACATTATTTTAATGATGGGAAGCTTACTCTGTATTACATTAACTAAAATGTCCGAGAAAATTTCGAGATAAAAAATTGTCTCAATTCCAGTTGTCAATCCCTTACCGAGATTGACCAATTCAATGATCTATCTGTTTGTATCAATTAAATTCAAATTTCAGGTGTTCAAAATGTGCTTTGATACTTACTCTAAGGACATTTTTGAACAAAATTTATTTTGAAAGAAATGAACAATAAAATCAGTTGTACAACGGTATAAAAAATTATTCAGATGTCATTGCAAAGTATTTAAAACTCAGCACGAACTTAAAAAGCCTTCAATAGATCATAAACCTTTTTACTTTTATCACAAGAAATAATTTAATTCTAAAATGGAAAGATTTCTAATTCTCGATCGTTCAAAACCAATACGACTAACTGTAATCATAACTCGCGGATTCTAATCGAAATGTATCTTAAATTCTTTATGAACATCACGTTTCGAAACTACACGAGGTGTCCTGGCGGCGGACCTCGTAGTTTTAAATCAAGGTTCAAGTGACAATAACTAATCTTGAGCTGACACAGTGGCGTAACGTACACCCCCGTATCGCGTCGGGGGAGGGGCAGGATTCTAGGATCCCCAAAGCCCATGCTATGTTATGGTTTTGCAATTCTTTGTAAGATTTGGCTCGGGGCCCAAAGCCTGACTTTGCAAGGGGGCCCTAATTACTCCGTTACTCTTTCTTCAAACTTCCACACCATATTAATGTGATTACTTTGAGCCTCAACATATTTAACATGCGTCAGCTTCTGCGCACGTTAAGTAAATTATTCGTAAATTTAAAATACAGTAGAACGTCGTTTATCCGAATCAATTGGGACCGGACACCATTCGGATACGCAATTGTTCGGATAACCGAAAACCGAATGCGATCCATGCAGTATATGAAACCGGACACTATACGAAAATTGAAAATCATCACATGCGGGAAACGTGCTTGAAGAAAAAGCAAAATGGGTGCAAAATGTCGCATATTTACCTTTATTACGGAAAATAATTACTTATTTTTCGCTGTACACCTTCGTTTTTTCGCTGCAAGGTCTCTGATTCTCTTGAGCAGCAGTAGTTGAGTAGGACAGCACTTTCTTGTTATTCGTACCACTTTGAAAAGCGACACATATATTCGTGATCAGCGTTGGATTTTACAAAAGAATATTGAGTTTGGTTAGAATCAGAATTGGAAATTTTTTCGGTATTCGTGACATCTCCCGCTCTAACGCAGAAAAGCGTCAGCATTTGATGGACCCTTGCTACTTTCGTTGTTGTTGTCCTCGTCCTCATCCGTTTCATCATCGACAGGGTCGGATTCTTCTTGCATGGAAGTCACAATCTCGTCATCATTTAGCATTTGAAATCCACAGTCTTCTGCATCGCATGCCATCCCGGTTTCTACATCAACAAAAGAGCACGTATACACCCCCTCACTTGGAAACAAACTGACCTAATATTCCGCGCAGATGTTTACCAAATCACACAACTGAAATTCCCCAAATATCCCTCACCTTGGGTTTTCCAGTCACTTTTGGCCTCACGCAAAACAAATAGTGAGCATTGAACTGTTCGAAAACGTATCCGGACTTTGGTTCGGATATTTGACGCTCCGGATAATAAACGTTTGGATAAACGCGCTCTAGTGTATTTCCTTTCAGTAAAGTTTTAATGTGAATCTAGTACTTGCACCTCTTTCATATATCAAAATCGCGGGATTAATTTGACATGATTTTCAGCATTTAGTTGTTAAACAATTTCTTTGCGGAGACTTAATATTTTTCATATAGGGCTTGCCATCCCGTGTTGTATAGGGTTTTCCATCCCGGGATATCCGGATTGCATTATCCAAATCCCGGGGTTAGGTTTGGAATATTTGTAAAAAATACTTACACATTAGCATAGTTAAAATTGCATAATAAAACAGAAAATATAACTAAAAGGTGGTTTAATATTAATTTTATTGTGTACTAGCTGAAATGTCCGTTCTTCGCCCGGGTTAAATTTTAAAAACAAAAATTCTTCTATCATAGCAATTATAATATTTTTTTAGAGAGGGTAAAACTCTGTATGAAGTAGAAAACCAAAAATTAAAAACATTTTTTTTCAAATGAATGTTCACATTAGAAATAATTTTAAACAAATTGCAATTTGGCTTGAAAGTAAATAATAATTTAACAAAAACAAATATTTCAATGTAAGAGAGAAAATTAGCAAGCTAAAGAGTAAATAGATATGAATGAATGCAAATATAAATAAAAATTATTACAGAAAAGTGATAGCAGTAGCGAGTTTCTGCTATGGGAGAAATAACCTGCAATAGATGAGCCGAAAGAAAAAATGAATGATGATAAACTGTTTCACTAAATGCTATCATGAATAAGAAATATTAGAAAGCATTCAACTGAAAAAAAATTAAATTAGCATTGCACCCATACCTCATATAATACTATCTAACATCTCAGTAATACATCTAATATAGTATATTAGTTCAGAACTGAAATAGGAATTATATTTTAATTTAAATGAAAAGGTTGTTAAAACAGAAAAAGTAAGCCCTAAATTTGATAAAATTGCCATAAACAGTTCTGAACAACAACAAAAAGGCACATAACTGAAAATCTTAAATATTTAAAATTGAAAAAGAAATAAAAAAATATAAAAGTAACCTTACATATAGTACATTGAAATTATAATATTAATTCAAATCAAAAAGCTACTTTAAATTGATAAGTTAAGATTTGATTTTGATGAAACTATCATAAGCAGCTCAGAACAAAACAAAAAAAGAATGACAAAAAATATTATACGTAAATAGAAATTCTAACTTAAAATCACAATATTGACAATCAGTTAATTTCAGTTTACATTGAGTGTCATTTTCTAAAGTTACATTTTTCTACTTTTTTGTTACAATGGAAAAACATGGAATCTGCCAATAAAGGAAAAGGGTACTTATGTATTGGCGTCACCGCAGCAAAATTTGCACCACGATATCAAAATAACAGATTCTTATGTGTCTTATAAGGGGAAAAAATCAAATTTTGGTGAAAAAAGTACCACTTTGGCTGCAGTGACTCTAATACGTAAGTATCAGGAAAAGTAGTAACCTTTTCAATAGAAGAAAATGTAGGTTCTTAGATTTTATTGCACCAATGTCAATGTTCAAAATAACTCGCCAAGTTGGCAACACTGATTTCACGTGACGTACCCGTTCTTCGCACGGGTTAAATTTTTAAAAAAATCCAGCTTTTTTTATGCAAACATGATTTTAAAGAGGATTGAGCCATTACAGGGCAGTGTATCTAAAAGTTAGAAGTTATTTTTTTATGAGTGTTCATATTGAAATTTTGCTTAACAGTTAAGAATGATTTCATATGAAGTATGTAATGTAAGAGAAAATTAACATGCTAAAAAGGTAAATAGGAATTAAAATATAAATACAAATTATAACGGAAAAGTGATAATAGTAGTATATTTCTGCTATGGGAACTATGAGTAAAATAACATGAAATATATAAATCAGAAGAAAAAATTAATTACGATAAACCATTTCACTAAAATATTATCATAAATAAAATATTAGGAAGCCTTCAACTGGAAAAAATTAAATTAGTACAAACTAAAATTTTAAAAATATCTAAAATAGGCCTATATTATAATAAACTATTAAGAGTTAAATTCACTGTCGCATTAAATTACATGAGGAATGAATGTAATACTATCTAACATCTATATTAGATTTAATATAAAATTTAGATGTAATACAATAAAGAAAAAATTAAATTAGCAAGAACCAAAATAAAAAAATCCATCTAAAACAGATTAAAAAGTGCTACATAAAAAAAAAAAATTATGAACCTAATGAGAGAAATACTAAGCCTTGATGATAAAAAATTAATTTTTAAACAATACTTTTTTGCAATATTTCGATTAAAAATATTTGTTATTCAGTCGTAAAGAACAAACAAATGAGAAAATACAATGATAAATAATTAGTGATCATTGAAACATATCATATATGGACAGCATATGTATAAATTATATGATCTTCATAAAACTAAATAAGGAACATATCAGAAGCAAAATTAAACCTTGATGTCATGAGAAGTAAAATCGCATCAACATTTAATTTTAAAGAAATCCAAAGAGAAATATGAGAAAATCGTATCAAGCTGCATCTTTTTTTCACAAACATTTTTGGATCACAAATGATATAAATAAATTTATATTAATTAATTAAGCCATGATATGCCATGTGACAAAAAATCTGATCAACATTAATCAGCATCTGAAGCGTTTTCCTGTAATGATGAAAATATGGTATTTGCTGATGAAGGAAAGAAAGCAATAATCTTTTTTTTCAACCAAAAAAAAAAAAAAAAATGTCATAGAAATGTATACATATGTAACAAATATATACAATGCATATGTATAAAATCTTCAAAAATCAAAATGAAGAACCGATTGTCAGAAGGAAAATTAAACCATAATGCAACACAACAAAAAATTGCATTAACTCAGAATTTTGAAGTGCAAAAGAAAATTACTTTGTTATGCATTCAATCACATCAATAGTTTCCATGAAGATCTTCTTGATGAATAAAGTTAACCTTCTTTCCATGAGATCAAAAAATGAGTACTTATCGGTTATAAAAACTATGAGGAGAAAAAAATAAAATAAGCAGCATGTAGAACATATGCAAAAATCTATTTAATAACATGTTGGAAAATATGTCAGAAAATCTCTAATATAAGTAAAAACTCATATTAGCCCTTCGTGTTCTTACGTATTAGCATCACTACAACCAAACTGGCACTAAGCAAATCCCAACAAAATGTGACTGATTTTTTTTATATATAAAAACCTGTAAGAATCTTTGTTGTTTTAATATCAAGAAGCGATTAGGATTGCACCAAATTGGCTGTGATGATGCTTACATGTAAGTATCATAAATTCTAACTTAATTCATGATATCGGCAATCTGATAATCCCAATTAGTTTGAATAGAGTGTCATTTTCTATGGTACTTACATATTATCATAACCTATTGGCGACATTATATGAAATGAAGCATATGGTTGCCAATTTGGCGAGTTATTAATTAAGTTGGCATTTTTTGCAATAATACGTAAGCTCCAAAAAATGTTATTGCTTTTTACCTTTATCGGCAAATTCCATGTTTCATCAATGTAGCAAAATAGTACCAGAATATAGCTTATAACAAAAAGAAAAGGTACTGACGTATTATTGCAACAATTGCCAACTTGCATATGTGAGACACTAAAATAGAAAATATAGCATAATTTAAATTAAAAGGTTATAGAAAACAAAAGAAAATAAAACCTTAATTTTGCTAGAAAACCTTAAAGTATAAAAAATTTTAACATGAATAAAATAAACGTAAATATATATGAAGTAACCTAGTAAACATCAATTCAAACCGAAAAGCAACCTTAAATAGATAAGCAAAGGTCTGATTTAGATGAAACTACCATAAACACCACAGAAAAAAAAGGAACATGTCAGAAAAAATCTTATACGTAAATAAAAATCTGTATTCTTGCGTATTAACTTGACCGCAGTCAAAATTTGGACCACACAAATCGTGCTATTTTAAATTTTTTTTTTTAAGCATAGTACTACTTTCTGTTTGTAAAAAGTTCATTAGTTGCATTCTTGTAAAATACAACATGTGAAAATGCGCTAAAATTACTTGGCCATGCCAATGATTGATATCTTGTTTAATATAAAAACACGCAAGAATCTTTGTTATTACTGCTTAGGACCCAAAACGGTTAAGACTGTATTCTGATAGGAAGATGCATCGGTCTTCCAGCTAAACATGTTATATATTTTTTCAATAACTAAATTAGTTTAATATACATTGTTTTACATTATTTTTGGTATGATTATTCCGAACCTTTTCTGGGTTTAGATTTAATTCTGTCATTTCTTTTCAACTTAAAAATTTGATTTATTTTGTATGTAGTCAATTGTAATACCTATTTTGATTTAAGGCTGTGTCAGGTTTATTATTCTATTTTCATTTTGACCTTTATATGTATACATTTGATTCTTCTGTACTGTTTCTGGTTTTAGATTTTATATAGTCATTTTTTCCCAGCTTAAGAATTTCTGATGACTCAAGTGTTGCTTTCAAAAATTTCGATTCAATATAAGAAGAAACAAACACATAGGTATCCAAGTTTTTGCCACTGAACCTCATGTTTTTAACAGTTTGAAAATTCTCACCAAAATACAGCAAAGAGCCCTTATGAAAAATCTGGAAACCGAAAGAACAGAGTTCAGACAGCCTGTAACTCAGAAGCGGAGCAGTAAGTCCTAGGGTTCAACCATGGCAGTTTTATACGCTTCGCCAGATGAGTAGTTGTTCAATTCATGATCAAGTGTAATACCTTAAATCTATTCCAGTTGTTGATAATAAATGAACACCCCGTCAAACAATAATACTGGATTGCACACAACAACTAAGAAGTTGAACTGAAGAGGCAGAAGCCATCACCATCATTTGGGACAACTTGGCAAGGGGATGTATCATACCTAAAATTCAACAGCTCGTATACTTGAATCATTATTTAGAACAACGTATTAATCAACATTAACAATTGAAAATATATACCTCTAATGGTAGTTCATAAAATAAACGTGGCACTTGACCTAAAATAGTAAACATAGCATTTGAACAAACATCTAAACAATCAACATTAACAACTGAAAACCATAAAAATGCATATTAAACCAATTCAATTTAGAATTACTGTAAAAAAAAAAATTATAACATGAAACCTCTGACCACAAAAAAAAAATCAGAAATTCTGGAAGATAAATGACACAGTTTAATCTAAAACCAGAAACAATACAGAAGAATCAAATGAATACATGTAAAAGTCAAAATGAAAAAAGAATAATAAATGTGACGCTGCCTTAAACCAAAACAGAAATTACAATTGACTATACACGAATCAAAAATTTTTAAGCTGAAAAAAAAAACAAATTGAATCTAAACCCATAAATGGTTCGTTCGGAATAATCATTCAAAATATAAGCAAAACAAAAGTGTATATTAAACGAATTTAATTTAGTTATTGAAAAAATACATAATAGGCTTAACTGAAAAACCAATGCATCTTCCAACTGTTATATTATACTGTTATCAAATTAGTGTTGCCAATCGGAAAAATAAAATTTAGAAAAAACATTTTCTTAGGATGATTTTTTTCGAAAAACAACTGTAATTCCTCCACTAAGAGTTAAAAAAAACGAATAAATACAACCATAAATAAGTATAATTACTATAAAATGTGTTGAAATTCCCCCCAAAACAGCTCGAAACATTAATTTTTGCAAAGTTATGACTTGGCATGGCTGATGACGTCATATCTCCATTTAACTGAAAAATCGCATAAAAATTAAATTTTTAAAAAATCTAAAGTGAATTTCGAAAAAAACTCTTCGAGGTTTATAGCATAACGACCTTTTAGCTTCTACATGCCAAGTTTCATACATCTGGGTTGCTTAATTTCGCCGGAACAGCTGAAACACACAAACACACAAACTCTTTCTTTTATTAGTATAGATGAGTGTGAAGAAAATAAAAAAAACTTAATTCATCATAAAAAACAAATAAAAATTGTAGATAATGAAATTAAAGAATGACATTATACTTCCTTTCTTGGGTTTCCGTAAATAAGCTTTTAAAAACACAGCTCGTCCAGCTCTTCATCGTTTAAACGGCTTCTTATTAACACGCTTTTATAAGTTTCACTTGTATGTAACGGAATCTTTGAACTCGATTTTTACCGACTTTAAAAGGTCGGATTATTTCGAAATTTTACACACTTGTCAAGACTGATGACAATACAATAATTTCATAATTTTGTTCTATTGCCCTGATCAGGATTATAGGGAATAACGATAACCAGATTTGGCGACTAATTCATTGTACCATTTCCTGATTTGGCGACTAACTCAAGATCCCATTTCCAGATATGACGACTAAGAAATTAAGTAAAAACCCTAAAAAAGCGAGAAAATGCGTCAGCAATTTCTTACCATAGTATAAACAATTGTCTAGTTTTTCTGAAAATGGAAATAAGAAAAAAAGACTCGTGCCTGTGCTGTCTGTTTTGTCTAAATTCTCTTGTCGAATCTGAAGAATGAAACATCATTCATTGCTTCATTTCACCAAAACAGCTGAGAATTCAGAGGTCATTGGATTAAATATTTTCTCACAAATTCTCCGATTCAAAACGTGTACTTTTATGTCTGATGCTGATGCAAGCTTCAGAGAGAATATTGAGCTCTTTTTAGTGAAATATATCATTGACTTAACACCTCTTCTTTCGCATAAAGTATTTCAAACTTAGCTCTTTCAGATTTCCTTCAGTTGGATGATCCTGCATTTTGTAAACCAGGCCGAATCGATAGGATGCCAATAGGTATTCCAGATTATAAGAAATGACGCATTTAAAATTAATTCATCAATGAATAAATAATAGTTTAAAAAACTAAAAGTGCATATTTTTACTGCGAACTAAAAAGTGAAACAAATAATTCTTAATATAAGAATAAAATGATTAACGAGAAAGTTAATGTCATTGAAGAAAAAGCGGGGAGTGCTTTGTACTACATTTTTACACAAACTCAGCATTTCGGAATAGAACTAGTAAGAAATTATAACAATTGATATCGAGCACACCACGCTTTTTCTCCAATGACATTAATTTTCTCATTCATCATTTTATTCTTATATTAAGAATTATTTTTTTTTTACTTATTAGTTCGATTAACCATAAAAGCGAGTTTTTTAGTTCTTTAAATTATAATTTATTTATTTATTTTACAAACTGTCCCGCCGAAAGAATATGCTCGTTCGGATTCTTTACTAGTAGGTGTTATCGTCATTAAGTAGGAGATGTTCTTTTCAGGTAGTCACCACGTCTCCCACTATTTTCAAAAAAGGGACATTTTTTTAAACATTTTCATGACAGGGACAAATTTAATAGACTGCATTGGTACATATACCTCATTGATATCGTAACTTTATCTAGTTCGTCTGCTACACTTAATGGTTTTTGTGTATAAATTGATCCAGTTATTCAATCAGAATGTGAATCAATTCCAAGTGTCACCTCATTTGAAATATTTGCATGAGCTGTTAGTAATTCAATCGGATTTGAAGTGTCTCATGTCTTTCAAGCAGGTCCACTATTAATTAACGGCATTTAATTAAAGAAAGAACTATGACAAAATCTATTCTTAGGATGTCGTTCATATTATTGTGTAAGTATTGCAGTGAGCCACTTAGATCTGTGTGACGTTTTCCCACACGAGAAATAAGAGTTGTATAAATTTTTTAACTCATAGCACTAAAAATAGCACAAAAAATTCTACGTACATATTTCATAAACAAAATATAAATTTTCTAAAAATTAAATTCTTCAAAAATTTTGATAAGAAAAATTTTAAACATAATTCAGACAAAAATTAAATCCCGGGATTGAAAAAAAACACCGGGATCCTGGGGCTGCAAACCCTATTTTCATATGAGGAAAGGTTTTTTTACTTAGACATGCAGAATCAAAAGCGGAAAGCAGAGTACAATTTTCTCTCTTCAAACAATTCAACCACCCCAGCAATGACATTTAATAATTTACAAAATAGCTGTAAATTAATCTTTCAAGTTATATTTCAGTTTTTTCGTATTTCCATAAATGACCATAATTCTGAAGATATTTGTCAAATAAGGGCTCCATTACAAACTTATCAACTTCCATCCACTCAAAAATTAACAAATTTGCAGAATCATGCAGAGTATCACTGAGAATTATACCGCGTGCCATACGTAGACAGATTATAAAGTACAGCTGAAGAAACAGCTATAATGTAATTCTTAATAGACAGATGGAACATTGCAAGGTATATTATGAATTTTTGGACTTTTTTCTTTCTTCAGAAATCTATATTATTACATAATTTTCATAAATATCTATTACAACTGAAACAGAGTCAATAAAAATCATTGCCAAAAGCAAGGATTTAATCTACTGTATTTGAATTCTGCATAGACGTGTCAATCAGATAAAAAAACATCACGCGCTTTCCATGTAAAATATATCCAAGCAACGAGTGTTTAAACAACCTCATGACTGCTTCATATTTTAGTAGCTGGCATAAATCTACCATAACGGGATTTAATTATACTTTGTAAAATGAATATTCTTTGTGGGAATTCTATAAGACACAGTATATTTCCCGACCAAATCTCTTGTTCATGTTAACGGTCTGTCAGAAATCAAGCTTGAAGGAAATTCACGGAATATCCTTCATAAAATATAATGGTTTCATTATCCGTTATTCTACATCAGTGGGTTTGAAACTTTTTCGAATCACATAACCTTAAGAAATAAAAGGTGATTTAAGGGAACCCCGCTCCCCTTTTTCAATTCCTACTATTAGTTCACTCTCTCTCTCTGTATATATATATATCTTATTCAAATTTTCCATCGTTAATAAAATATTTTTCTATTCATTCATTCAAGTTCAAATACATTTTTTTAAATCTAACTCATCTCTCTCTCTATATATATATACTTAACTTGTTTAAATTTTCAATTGCTAATAAAATACGTTCTATTCATTTAATCAAGTACAAATAAATTTTTTAAAACTTGTAGTGGACGACACTTGATGTTAATACAGTTTTTTCAAATATAATTCATTAATTACCGGTTAATTAATTTAATTTAATTAATTACCGGTTTTTGACATCAACTTAGATTTGTCTCCATTGTTTCAACAATGTAACTGTTAAAACAATGACAAAAGTTGGCGCCGAAAACCGGTTTTTCAGCCAAACTAGCCGAACCGGGTGTGCATTGTTACAATACAGACAAATCATGCTCTTTTTTCAATTCCTACTATTATATTTATAGTTCACTCTCTCTCTCTCTCTCCCCCTATATATATATATATATATATATATTACTCAAATTTTCAATCGTTAATAAAATATTTTCTGATCATCCATTCTAAAAGTAGAAATTATTGACTTAATTTTTTTTTTTTTCATATTACTTGTTAAACTTGTAGTTGATGACACTTGATATTGATAAAGTTTTTTCAAATATTAATTCATTAATTAAATTAAAAAATGAATAAATAGTAACAAACAAAAATAATAGTCCAACAGCATATAGAAAAAGAGAAACCGGTCCCTGTAGCGCAATGGATAGCGCGTCGGACTTCTAATCAGCAGGTCGTGGTTTCGAATCCCACCCGCGATAGCCTTGTTTCTGACATTGTAAATTTTTCTTACTATATTTTTTTATAAGAATAATTAAATTTAGTTAATGAATAAAAGCAACAAACAAAAATAGCCCAACATCATATATAGAAAAGAAAATGGAAAATCGCTTTTTATTTTGTCATTTAATATTGTGATTCCGTCATATGTATGTACATATTTATGTTAATTGTAACTATTTAATAAAAAGTAACTAAAATAAAAAATTTCTTTGTTGACCTAAGTAGGAATTGACTTAATTTTATTTTTATATTTTACTTGTTTTTTCTCTTTTGAGATCCAAGCGTCATCTATCTATGCATTCTTTTACACAAACTATCTAAGTGTGTTGTAATTATTTACATTCGCATTTCATATTTTGTGTCTGATTTGTTTTTGCTTCCACATACGTTAAGATTAATTTTTCACTCATATACATTATTCTTGTTGGTATAAAAATGTTTAAAGCTATGTGAAGAAATCCTGTGTATTCCGCATGAATTTGAACCTAAAACTTAGGAGTTTTCTTGCTAAAGGTATCCAACTACTTGCGACGACTTTTTTTTTTAAAGGGAGATATTGGGATTTTCTTGTGGTTTTTAGATTTGTTTAGTATATTTTAAGAAAAATATGCTAAAATTGAAAGCAGGAAAAAGAAATTATTATTTCTAAAATGGGAAAAAATAGATCAAAATTTACAAAAAATTAAATAAATGGGGCCCCTTCTGTATCAAAAGTTTATAAACAAATTTTCAATTTTTCAATTCTGTTGTGTTGCTGTGTTATTAATTTTTGAGATGACTATCAGGATAAGAGATATTTTCATTTTTACAAAAAATAGAGCATTTTATCTTAGCTATTATATGAAATTTCTGAAAATAACAGTGATTATATTAACATAAAGGACTGTAAATTTTGTAATAAAACAGTGATTGATAAATCTAATGGTTAAAACACTTCTACTATTAAACAGAACCTACACAAAAAATTTCAGTTAATTATTTTCAAATCATTTTTAGCAAACCGCTAAAAAATCCCTGTTTGAGCATTTAAAAAAACACACACACACACTTCGAGTAAAACGCGTTTTAAAGTATGACATCTTGCTTAAAGTAATGGCATCTGCTTTTACTAAAACACTTGTAGTTTTTGTTCTAGTGAACAGAAAATAATCAACTTGGTAATTTTATAAAGCTAATAAGATGGCCTATAAAATAAAATCATAAAAAATGTGTCAATTTTTGGCAAAATTCTCAATTTTAGGATAGTTGGATACCTTAAGTACTTCTGAATTAAAAAGAAATCAATAGGATAAATCAACAATAGTAAATTACACTAATAACATGGGATTATGAATACAAAATAATTTGCGAGAATTTACATTAGTACCTTCATCCGAATATTTGTACCAATATAAAGAGGTTGAAAATTCAGTGACAATTCTTAATCATTGGGTTTCACTTGGATTAGACACGATGATAAACGCAATGAACTATGCGTCGAGTGTGATACAATCATCATGAACAATAGCTTAAATCCTGCTAAATTAAGAAAGCACGCGCTCGAGCACGCGGAGTCTCGTAATTTATTTCTTCATAATAAAATGATTCAGTATGCTAACATAAACGTGACAGATTAAAAAAAAAAGTGTTCTCAAAATATATGCTTTCCAAAGACTACACTTATCTTGAGGTTTCTTTTCGTATAGTAATGTTAAGGATGGTGAGTCATTGGATTGGTAAAGTGTAAATAAAGCCTCGAATTAATGATGTAATATCTTGCAAATTTGATAACGAATATTTTAAGGAAATTGTTACTTGGCACTCTTTGGTACCACCGTCGCACGAAGAATTGAGACAATGACACATTTTGAAGAAGAATTTAAATTTCGTTTATATAAGAGATCTCTATTAATTTATCATGCAGTTCGACGAATCACCAGATGTTGCTGATTTGATCACTTTATAAGGGTCGTGGTCTACTCTCAACTCCACCTAGAGGTGTGGGAGAAAGGAAAGGATGACTAGCCATGTTATTTACCCAATCTATTTACTAAACACACAAATTATTAACAGACAGAACTCTAATAATTCAAACTAGAAGAGATAATAAGAGCAAAAGAAGATTAAACAAAGAGAGAATTGAATTTTGAGAAGACTTCTTATATATCGATCCTTCTTTTTTAGGATCAATAATTTAACTATGGTGACCAATCATCACTTTAATACCTGCAACTATCTAATCTCTGACACATACTTAATGTAAAATAATACCTGATCAGTAGCTATCTCTCCTCTGTCAAATTCTCTATATCTCAATCTCCATATAACTCCATCTACCTATCTAACTAGCTTGAAACCCTAGACTACATATATCCGACCTAATCTGCATATCACGGTTGCTTTTTCAAAGGGTTGGTTGTGATTAATTTCAAATTGATGGACCAAAGATTTCCCAAGAGGATTAGAGGAAGGACGCGTTTAGACCCGTCACAACTTGAATAGTATTGGTTTGTTTTCATTCGAGTTCTACAGTCCAAGATAATATGCTGCTTTGCAAATCTTTTCCGAAAAGCAATACTAAAAAAACAAATGAGATTATAAATAACTAAATGTAAGAACACAAACTACGTTCAGATTTATGCTCGCATAATTGCACAGATGGAGTAAAATAGTTACTGGTCTCCAACAAATGAGTAATATCAGGAATAATTTAAATTACAATACATATTACTCATACTCATTGATGTATTCCGCTACTCTCCTGTAATAAAATGAATACAGAATGCTTTAATAGTCGAAGAAAGCGCTACAAGTGCCTGCAGCTTTATGCGGCGAACCTCTACAAGCGAGAGATCAACAGAATTTCCCGCACTCCACAAATTCTTCTTATACAACAAACAGATTTCAAAATGGCATTGGTAAATGCAGAAGTTTCATGAAATCAAGACAATTAAATTCCAAATTATTATCACGTAGAGAATTATCCTGCAATCATAGAAACCTACTTTTACATTCCTTCCTCAATGGCACGACAGCTCAAGGTGGGCCTTGGCCTTCCTAAGAATTCCATCCCAGGCTGTCCTGTTCTTGGCCTGACTTTTCCGGTTTTTGACATTAGTAGTTTTTAAATCTTTTTCTAGGCAATCGTCCACCTGAGTCTTGAACTTCCTCTTTTTCGAGTACCATATTATCTGATCACAAAAACCTTTTCCTATGACTCGATTGTTGTTTGATCTTATCAGATGTCCTGACAATTTTAATCTTGGCATTGCTATGAATTCTACAATACCTGGTTCCTTAGAAAGCTCATAAATTTTTAAATTGGTTCTCCCCCGAATGTTGTATCCCATTTCAGACCTCCAAAAATACTTCTAAGGACTCTTCTTTCAAATATAGTAAGAACATCCTTGTCTCTCTCAGTCACTACCCACGTTTCTGTAGCATATGTGGCTTTTACATTAGCGAATCAAATTGTTTTTAATCAAACGAACTCACAATTATACTCCACAATTATGTGATGAAATATAGTTTTAATGTTTACCCTATCTAGCTGACATATTTACCATTCTAAATAAAGTAAAAATTTTCCAACAAGTCAGAATATATTGATTATGAAAATTAAAGAATAAATGAAGCTTTGGTTTAAAAAAATAATTTGAGGTCATCATATTTATATTTTGAAGAGAATAGAGAACAATATTTTGCAGAACCAAACAGTTTTATAATGAGTGAATTTAAATGAAAATAAATTGTTAAAAGTTACAGAATGGATAATCTTTTTTCAATTCAAATTAAAAGATTATGAGAGAATATTTTCCAGAAGAGAAAGCTAAGCATGAATGGATAAAAAATCTGTTCGAGTGCTACAATAAGTAAGACTTTCCAGTGAAGGAGAGGGAACAACTTATCAACATATTCAACGTTGAAATCTAAATTTAAGGAAGAACAACACCTATTTATGTGCCTGCAAAGTCCTACAGAATCACAGAAGATTCCACGCTCTAACATAAACATTTTAATGCCATTCAGAACAACGTCTTTTTGTAAAAAATCTTTATCAAAGTATGTGGCAACAAAAATAAACTAAAAGCAGAATATGAAATGTGACGGCAGATAACTCTAATGAAGCTAGACTTCGTCAGTTTGGGTAAAAAAATGAAGAACATGCATATATTGATAGATCCCAGTCATTAAACATAATTAATCAAAGCTAGGTAACACCTGGACTATGCTTTTAATGAGTAAAAGTTACATTATAATTTTATGTTAACATTTTTCAATAAGAAATACAATATTTTTCTTTACTTGTCTTTAAATAAATATAATAATAATAAAATAAAATATGATATAAAATATTTATAAAATATCTATATCATGTTGACCTCTACTTTTAATATTACACACACTGGCCAATGAATTAGAAACTCAAGATCAATATTTTATTGGGCTATCTTTTCCACCGATAACTGCTCTGATTCGTTTGGGTATGGATTCTAGATGCTTCTGGAGTGCATTTACATCCAGGGAATACTATATTGGCTATATGGCATTTTAGATCTTTTAAATTAGATGGATCGAGAGTGCTGCTGGATGTGTCCTTCCAGTACATATCACGCATTTTTTATGGGGTTAAGATCTGGGCTATGCGGTATTGAAAGTCAGACTGATGTTCACAGCCAACCAATTTTGAACACTTCTGGCACGATGTATAGTTTCATTATCATCCATGAAGTATCCGTCGCCATTAGGGTAAAAATGCAACACTACAAGGTGCACTTAGTTTGCAAGTATATCTAGGTATCTCGTAGATGTTTGTTGCTCTTCGAGGAACACCATGGCATCACTTCCATTCCAGTAGAGCAAGACCTATGTCAAGATACTTCCACCAGACCCTTGCAAAGTGCGAATAAGGCAAGATAGATTCATGAATTGGTTGGGTTCTCATCAAATTCGATGTCTTTCATTAGGGCAAAATAAGGTGTAGCGTGATTCATACGACCACATAACCCGTTTCTAATCCTCAGATGTGCTGTGTTTTCTTTCCCGACACCCCTGTAAACGAATTTTCGCATTTCAGGCAGAAATGAGTGGTTTTCTCATAGACATCCTACTATACATTCCTATCCTGAGCAATTATCTGTGCATGGTTTGAGTTGAAATCTGTTGGCAAGAGATTTGTGTCAGTTGAAGCACAGTACATTCCCTGTTCGGAGACACTTCGATCACGCTCTTGGTAAATAGTGATCGAACTGCAGTTCTAGAGAAGAACTCTCTGTGGGTTCTAACTTTTGAAAGCCTTTGATGAGGCTGCTTTTGAGAACCCAGTGAGATTTTTTGTCTTCGAAACCGAGGCCCCTGCGAAACGAGCATCAGCAATAAGCCTTTTTTCAAAGGGTGAAAGATCTATCTTTGTTCCCATTTTTCTTCATTCATCGTAAAAAACACTCTTACAATTTACTTATACTAGTATTCTAACCACTGTAACCCACGTCATAAAAAAAATTGAATTATTCATCCCTAGAACGCATTCAAAGGCAAATCTCATAATTTTCTTATTCATTGGCCAATGTGTGTGTGTTTTTTTTAGATTTAAGGTGGAATAAGGTTGGCAGAAAACACATCATATTTCTATGGGTTCCTTGATTCTGAAGACCACTGTGTCTAATAAAATGAAATATAGTATTATAACGGAATGTAAAAGAATTCTCTTGTAGCCGAATTACTTTCAAGCATCCTAATAATAACAATTTTTTTTAAAAAAAAAAAATTTCTTTTAGGAGATATAATTCTGTTCATTGTTACATTTATTTTGCCTCTTGGAAAAACCGTTCTAATTAAAAAGGATTATTAATTAATTTCATACACCAGTACTTTTTTAAAAAATTCAGATAAAAATCACATATTGATTGATGATAATATTTGAAAATGTGCGCATTAGAGTTCGCAACCATGACCATTCGGCTACCGTGGCTAACCTGCTGATTAGATTAAATGATCTAGAAAAGCTTTTATCTATATTTTCTAACAATATATTGATACCTATAATGTTTCTTAATACGCCTTTTAAGTTAAGTTCTCAACCACTCTGAGTATATATTAAAAATCTGAATTCTCGGTTTCCATTACAAAGTCAGGCTTTTTTGATGATCTTTTCTCCAAATCCCTGATCTCAAACCGCGTATGATCAACACCTTCTTAATAGGAGGTGTTGGTATGATTCAGTTTGAGACTGCTAAATAAATGAAAGGAGGGAAAGGTTATCTTACCATTTCTTGAAGGGACCAAATAAATAAATTCATTTTTTTACTTTGAAAGAAAACAATTTAAAATAGATCCCAAAATTTTGTACAGCAAAGAAATGTCAAGAATTCACCCTTCATCTTTCCAGCTTGACTCTAGTATTCTCGGCTGTCTGTGTGTGTCCCGCAGGATGATCCCCTAACCAAAGTTAATACGCTCTTAATTTTAATCACGACCAGACAATAAGTCAACACATAAGTTAGTCTGAGTTTGCTCTTACCCCTGCTTAGCCCAAAAAAATGTATAAGCTCTTTTCGTGTTTTTAGTGTCCTGATTCTGAACGTTGTAAGAAAGGCAATTTTTTAAATATTTTTGTCTTGGTCTAGTTTTTAATGTTTTCATTGAAAACAATAAATAATGAATAAAGAAGTTTCATTGGTGTAAATTAGAGAGAATTCTGATTGAAATTAGAGAGAAGGTTAACTTGTACTGAGAATAACTCCTGTTTATAGTTCAAGTGTTCAACAATTCAACTCAGCTTTACTGCGATGTTTTCAGTTACTGTTTTTGTTTTATTCTATTTTGAAGTATAAGTGCGTATCGGAAATGTCATTGTGTTAATGAAAAGTGAGAAAAGTTTATTTAATAATTTGTCTCGTCAGTTCAAGACTTATCTTTTGGAAAAATTCCATTTATGATTTTGGTAAATAATGCTATGATCGCATTTAAATTTGATTTCCCTGGAGTATTGCGCTAAAAATTAATTTTCGATTTTATCATTAATTATTCATCCCTCGACATATAATTATCGCATTGCGGTATTATTTAAAACTTTGTATTCCTTATTGAGATTTTTAAGTATTTTAAATTTTACAATCATTTAGTGATGTACATTATGTAAAGATATGAGACGTAAATGGTTGATTATAAATGCTTATTGTAAAACGAAATTCTGTTTTGATGAACTGATTTTAATGAAAATTAAGATCAGTTGATCAAAACAGAATTTCGTTTTTCTTAAATTAAACAAATTTAAACTAGAAAAAAATATATTTTTTTTTTAAAGTAGCATGTAATGTGTATTTTTAAAATTTTACCTTAACTTTTCTTTTTGCATGAATTTGCAAGATTTTATATTCAAAGCACAAAATTTATAAAATGGATAACAAAGAGAAATGAAAAATCTTTTTACCTGCAGTATTTGAGAAAAAGTATTAACTGTTCATCAGAATTTTGTAATTAAGTTATATTGGACAAAAAGTGTTTATGACTTTTTAAAAATGCTGTAATTTTATTTTTACTGTGCAGTGTAAGAGGAAAAATCTGGGGAAATTGAATTTTAAACATTTATTTGCACTGACATATTACTTCAGTTGTCTAACAAGAATATTTGCTATTATAATGTGTATCATTTTGATGTTATGGAAAGAATGTTCTATATATTTACAGAATGATGTGCAATAATGAATTTTTGTTCTTTATGTATTCTTATTCTTATGTTAAATATTTTCATTATTTTGAAGTATGCTGAATAAGTTGTTAAAAAAAGTTAATACAATTAAACTTGAAGCGTATATATTTTTCTATTTTTATTTATAATTCGATTGTGTATTACACATTTGTCAGATAATTTTTAAAAGCTTTTATAAGTTAATTTTTAAATCAATCAGCTTTAAATCCCACAGTATATTTCAATTTAGTGGAATATCTAATGAGTTTTTTTCAGATTTAATTAATTTTTGAGGTTCATATATATATATTGCATAATATCTGCTTTCTTTATGCAATTCTTAATTTTAATTATCTGTTTTATAATTTAAATTAAGATTATTTATGATCCTTTTTTCAATTTGTGTTATAAATTCTTATAGGATGGAAAATCAAGAAAATTAATCTTTAATTCAGCCTAACTGTTATCTAGACTTCTTCAAAAATATTAATGTGATAATTAAAGAGACCTGAATTTCTCTTTTCTTTTCAGTATAGTTTTCAAAGTACGAGAAAATTTGTGACAGCATGAAATCAATAAAGTTTTATATTAAAATGTAATCCATTGTTAAAATAAATTTGTTTTCAAAAGAAATTTAAATCCAAGTTAGTTTGAGAAAGGAGAAACAAAATTGTTGAGTATATTAATATATATTTAATTACCATTTTTTTATTCTGTTATATACTTTATCAAATTTTTTTAAAGGGTTTGTGTTTTGTGTACTCATGAAATAAGAATTTTTTTATTAAATTTGAATACTTTCTCCTCTGTTTTTGGAAGAAATGTTAATTTCATTGATTATGTGAATTAGAGCATTTTTATAAAATTTTATGTATTTATTTACAAAATGTAGAGGTATATTTAAACTCATATCAAGTTCTTAGTAAAAATTTATAAGTATACTGTAAACATATCATAAAAATAATTTTAAATGATTTCTTTTAAAATAATGTGTTAGTGTTGCAAATTATTACTCACTTTTGAAAAATTCATTTTTTTTCAAACTCTTTTTTTTTTATCTTACATAATGAATAAGAAATATAATTTATTTTTATAATTGTTACAATTTGTAAGTTTTTGTTCAATTAAATTTTATCGAAGAATAATCAAAGTACTCTTTTTATTTTTTCCCTTGTGAATATTATTTTAATATTCAGTTATAATCCTTGTTTGAGTATTAACAAGCATTATACCAACTATGGTTTTGGGATCACAATCCTTGAGTGCTTGTGGTCATGAACTCATGCCCAATGAGTCATAAGTTTTATTCTTAGTATTATTGAAGACCCAGTGTTTAGAGGACTTCGCATGTGAAATCTATCATGACTCAAATTCCTTGCATTGGCTCCTTGTGGAAATTTGAAGAGTGTTGGACCAGCTCAGGTGTTTTTCCTGGTCACTTGACTGAGGTTCAAAATTATGAAGTTTGTTGCCAATAGCCCTTGTGTTGCTTTAGAATTCATCATAAAAAAGAAATTGAATCAAATCAACTAAAGCTTATGTGTAATGATTTTATTAATGGTACGTTTAAGCAAAAAATTTTAATTTAAGGATTTTCACAAATTTTTTTGAGTTGCCTTCTATGTGTGTATACTATGCAAAACAGATTTTGTGCAAAAAATTTCATGAAAAGCTAGCCATTTAATTTTTTATGGAAAAAATTAAAATTTGTGATTTTAAAATGCTGCTACTCCTACAAAAATTTACATACATGCATGAAATTTGATTTATAAGTACGTCAAACTATGTATAGCAAAAGTTGGTATGGGTTTTGCGATAACATGATTAATATTCGTACAACACTTCTTTTTATGAATGCTTTCTGAAAATTCCTTAAAAAATGTATAAATTCTGAGTTCAATTATTTTTTAAAAAATAAGTATTGCTTTGATTCAAAAATGCATACCAACTTTTGTTACATGTACTATTAACAATAAGTAAAAAAAAAAAAAAAATCAAAACATTAGGCACAATAGAAAAAAAGCCTTAGCATTTTAAATGATGACAAACTAGTTATTTTATCTTTCTGAGATACGTAAGTTTAAAGTTTTGATTTGCCAAAGGAATGTGAATAAAAACAAACTTAAATGCTGTCATTATTTTTATTTTTTTTTTTAGTTTAGAACTTTCAAATTTTGTGAGGTTATGGAAAAGTATATAAAAAATAATTTAGGCTAAAAAAATTAAATTTGATTTTCTGACTGATTTTTGTTAATTGAATCGTACTGTGTCCCCTTAATTGTTTGTTTTCTAATATATTTGCTTAAAGAGTATAAATAAAAGTTAAATAAATTATGAATTTTTTAAAGTTAAAACAATAAGATGAAGTCATTAAATCTAATTATAAAACATTTCAAAGTTTGATTTAGCAAAATTATTTTCTTTAAATTGAAAATGATATGTGAAATTGACCGAATACAGAATTAAATTTATTTTCGGAAGAATTTATAAAAAAAATGAAATGCATATTTAAATTTCTTGAATTTTTAGCAGCAATTGTTTTCATAAAACTTACGTGCTGTACAAAAATTTGATGCTTTCCTATTCATGTAGTACCATGAATTTTTTATGCAAAATAGGTCCATTTGGCTGATTTACTGTTAAACACCTTCAACTCAATATAGGTTATTGTTTGTTTATTTTCAAACCAAGTTTATAGCAAGTTCTTTTGAAGGGAGCAGAGTTATTGCTAAGAAAAAAAAAACCAAATCAGGGTCACTGCCCAGCATAGAGGAAAATAAAGAAGCATCATGCATTTGAGCTTTTAACAGAAAAGGAGTACATACGTATTAACGTCACTACAGCCAAATTTGTGCCACACAAATCATGCCATTTTCAAGTCAAATTCTGACTGATAAAAATTTTTGTATAGAATAAAACACATAAGAATCTTTTTGTTTTGATATCATTGCTTGATTTGCATGGTACACATTTTGCTGTGGTGTCGCTATAATGTAAGTATCCAGAAAAACACTAAATATGTATTTTCTTTACTAAAATATGTGTTTAAGGTACTTGTTTTATTTATAAGCATCAAAAGTCATTTTATTTAAATGAGTAACCAAGAAAGGGTATTCAGAACTAAAGCCATATGATGTACTTTGATGAATGAACAACATCTACACTTACCTAGTTTTTTATTTATTGAATTAATCTTAATATTTGTTGTTCTTAAAATCATAATCATCAAATGTGTTTCATCAGTGATAAAGAAAAGAAAAACAGCAATATCAAACATAATTGTGAAAACAAACAGATAAAAATTAGATAAATATTTCCCAACTAAATGTAATAAGCAGATTCACGAACAATTAGATAAATACTCAACCAGCTCTTTATAATATGCAGATTCAAGATAAAACCTTTTTCCTGTGAAAGTTATGGATTGGTTTTACTTTGTGAAAACAGGCAGATAACAATTAGATATATATTTACCCAATCCTACATAATAATTAGACTCAAGATAAAAATAACTTTTTCTCTGTAAATGTTATTATGTGATGGTTTTAAAAGCTTTTGTGTTTATTATACCTTCATCAATGCCAAGTTAGACAGTAATTTCATCATTGTTTTGATGATATGATTAATTTTGTAGATTGTACAAGATTCAAGTACTGAAATTTTTTGTTTATGTAAGTTGCATTATTTTAATGAAACATTATCAGGAATTAAAAAAAAAATGTTTCTATAATTATTAACAAAAGGATTATTATTTTTGTAAACTGTAAAAAAAAATTTTATTGTATGATGTTAAACATTTTTTTAAAAAAATGGAATGTAAAACAAAAGTAGTCATTTTGGAAAAAGCTGTAATTATGTTAATTTTAATTAAATCTTAAAGAAATTGTGTTAAGCATTAATTTTCCTTTCATATCGGTTATTAAAATTAATGCTATAAAAAGAAAGGGAATAAGTACTTTAAATATATATATATATTATGCCATATATATATTATGCCATGGCCATATATATATATATATATTATGCCATGGCCATATATATATATATTATGCCATATATATATTATGGCATAATATATATATTATGCCATGTATATTTTTTTCATTTTATGTTACTATATATATACATATATATATTTTATTTCTAAGAGTTGAGCAGTTCATTCATTATCTTGCAGTAGCTTCAATTCCGCTCCTTTCAAGAAGAACAGATAAGAGTTTTACAGAATTATTTTTTACTTTTTTTTAAAGAAAAGAGGATTTTTCTTCCTATTCTGTTATATAAATGACTAACTTGTAGATTTAAAAAAAAAAAAAATAGAGTATGATCACTTAGCACCATTTGCTTAGAATGAACACTGTTGTTCAAAATTAGAGAATTTTCAGATTTGGTCGATTATCTATAGAACAACTTGACAGATTTTAGTGAAATTTGGTATGAACATAGGGTTGATATAATACAAAGAAATAACCATTCATCAGAGTTATAATACACATGCATAATCGTGTGTAACACTCATCAGAGTTGGAGGGTATGAAACAGCAGTTGCAGAATAGAACAAACAACAACAACAAAAGGTTTATTGGGGCCTAGTCCCTTTTTAACATACTATACAGACGTCGTATAGGCTTCGCACTGCGAGTTTATACTGGAAATTAGGAAATTTTTGAGTTCCCGTGACAATTATAATCCCATTTGTTCAGCAACTCTGTTTTTAGTCTTTGGAAGGCTCTCGGAGGGAAGTTGCAGTTGCCCTCCCCAGAAAATCCCAAGCATGATCTATAGGGATGAGGTCTGAAGATTTGTGACTGGCTAATTTATCCGGCGAATATCCTCATTTCCAGAAATTCGTTGACCAGATTAGCTTTATGTGGCCTCGCGTTGTTATCCATTACAATAAAATCAGGGCTAACTGCACCTGTGAAAAGGTGAATGTACGGCCCCAAGACATTCGCATACCTAACAGCAATCACAGTGCCTCTTTCAAAGACATAGAGATGTGTGCAGCCACTCATTGTGGTACCTGTCCAGATCATCTACCCTCCGCTTCTGTAACGGTCGATTTCTCGGACATTGGAAGGCAGGTAGCGGATACTTGGTTCTCTCCACATGAAAGTACTGCGAGAATCACTAGTTAAAGCCTGGACTCGTTTGTAAAGAGAATGGTTACCGATTGATCCATGCTCAGATCTCTATGATCAATCTCGTTGCACCATTTTAAACGGATTCTCCTGTTCGCAAAACTGAGTGGGACGCAAACATCACATCCTCTTACAAAGCCCTCTTGTGAAGTTTTCAGGAAATAATCACTCTTGAAACTGGATTTCCTGTGGCCGCATACAATTCGTGAAAGAACTGAGAAGTTGTAGCATTCCTGTTATGCCTCGCTATAATGAACAAATGGCGGTCTTCTCTGATCATCGTGGATCTAAAACGACCTTGACCAGGCTTTGTCTCGATGAATCCTGTATCCTGAAACTGTTTTTATAAGTTGAACACAACATTGGGCATTAAATTTACTTCTCTACAATTCTGAATTTGAGACTGGCCTACTTCAGCCAACCCACAATTCGCGTCCTCATTCCATCATCTAAACATTGTTGGTTACTTATTTTTACTGTTTAAACTTTAATTTAGCCGATTGCTACAAAAAAAGAAATTTGGAGAGGCGTGCTGGTGAACAAAATGCGATTTGGGGCATGCGTTCTTGTAAATACTATTACTCAAATGGGTCTGCCCCGCACATAAAAAAAGCTTACGTATTCCACACACAAAATATGCATCTTTGTTTCGAAGCAGTATTTTTACATTTCGTTGAAATCTTTTCATGAAATTCGACAAAATATACAAATTTTCTTAATTTTGAACATCAGTGTACTTATATTGTTGCTATCATTGTTATTATTTAATCTAAAATAATTGGAAATTGATTCACATAGAAAATAACACAAAGGAAGCTCAAAATTGATGTAAGATGTAAATTTCTTTTATAACTAAGAATGTATTTTTTGCATTATATTTATTCTTTTATAGGACTAAAAGGATTTATGAACTAAAAACAATGACTGCTAATGAACCAGTGTGTAGTCGTCCTCTTCCTGTAGTGGAAGAGGTTCAGAATCCTCGAGCGAAGCTCATTTCTTCCCTCAAGAGTGCCCTCTTCATTCTGAGCTCAGCTATTGTAATATTTGTTGCCTTCAGTAATACACTTACATGGTTAGTATGTAAATTTTTTTATTCCATCTCTGTGTTTGATACCTAAAATGTTATCTATGTATTGTTACCATCTGTATTAACAGAAAGAAGAGTTTGTTTGCGTGATTTGCATGTACAAAAACCAAACTACCCGGTCGTGTGAAGTTTGACTCGCTAAAACTATAAGTTATGATCAATGGCATAACGGAAAATATTAGGCTCCCCCCCCCCCTGAAAATCAGGTTTGGGGCTCCAATCCCAAATACATACTTGGCGTCAGTCAGGCTTCGGGCCTCCTAGTATCGCTCCCCCCCCCCCCCCGCAATGCGGGGTTGTTCGTTACGCCACTGGTCATGATGTGTACACCTTGAAGAGATTATTTCGAAATCCGCTTAAAATTTTTTTAAATTCAATTTCAAAGCGATTTTTCAACTGGCAGTAGGACGTCTTATGATGTCTGGAACTATTAGCTGATTTCAGTAATGTTAAATTTCTTAAATTTCAATTTTTAAGCGATTACTCAACTTGGCGGTAGGACGTTTTATCATGTCTAGAACAATGAACTGGTTTCAATATTACGATTCGGCGTTTCGATTTGCGAAATATAAAACACTATACAAATAAAACGAGACGTATAAATGTCTCCCTTTTCAAAATCAAAATTTATTCTGCTTATGACACGGTTGACGATCGTACTCATAGTAAGCAAGCGTCGACTTCACATCGGAGCCGCACCGTAGACACAACAAAGAAAGTTTTGCTTCAACAGAAAGCAGGTGGATTATGGATAAAAATTATCTTTTATAGAGACACGGTAATTCATTTTTCTTTTATCTTTCATAAAGATTAGGTGAATTTTAAAAAAAATGGAAAATGAGATGAATAAATAAATTTTTTCTGAATCCAAATAAAATAAATTCCGAAATTTATTACCGTATTTAACTCGAATCTAAGCCGCATCCCCAATTCTCCGCACGTTTTTGATGGGAAAAAATAGAAAATTGTGTAAAAGGTTCATTGATAGCTGATACTTAAGAAATTTTTTTTCAATATTTTAATGAGAAATAATATAAGTAGTAACTAATTTACTTTACCACCATTAAAAGTTTTCAAATACACGCATGAATCTATAATTACTTTAATCGTCAGCCAGGGACGTCTTATGGCATGTTCCAACTGGGCCCTGGACCTCACCTTTGTTGGGGGTCTCTTTTCGTTCTCAACTCTGTTTTACCAGATAATTTTAATGGTCAAATATTATTCACGTACATATTCTCCGCAAAACAGGGTTTCAAACTATATGTCAACTGACAAAAGTGTTAAGACTGTATTATTATGTGATGACCGCGTAGTCCATGTCTAGGCCTAGTACCATGAACAATCATTCAACTCATTTAGTCGAAATGCGGCCAACTGGCAAGCCGGTTTGTGCCTAGGTTTTTTAGATTGTGAGTCTTGCACTTTTGTTTCAAATTACCGTTTGAACGAGTATTTGACAATGCAATTGTCTACTTTTAAAGATCTTTTTATGTATTTGTCCACTTTTAAAGATCTCAGGTAGGGCCTACTTTTGCATAGGAGCCCAGGGCCTCAAAGAGTCTTATTGTCGTCAGTATCATGTTTCCAAAATGATTCGTTACTCCCATTGTGTCACAGCTGACTTCGGAATTGATGCCGGTGTCGCCATGTTTCCACACGGTGTCGTCTTCCGTGCCATCCAATGCATTTGTTATGCAACATTTTTTAAAGAAGAATGTGTTATAGAAGACAGTATAAAAAATATTAAAGACTGTTGAACATTTCAAGCAGAAATTACATCATTTTGTTGACACCATCGATGTATGATTGTTTCATCCATGTAAAATTTTTCAGTGGCCGCAGGAATTTTACTTTTGTTGAGTAGATATCCTCTAAGAATGGGTTTTGCAGAAATCTATCCCTGAGGAAGAATGCGGGGTCCTTCTAGAGAAAAGTGATCGTTTTTGAGCTATTAGACTTACAGGTTTGAAATTTGGCTAGCAAGTTTCTTGTTGGGTAGAGATCCGGTAAAAGCAGGAAATTGGGTGAAGGGGTTTGGGGTTTAGTGCATTCCAGATATAAAAATTTTCCATTTTTGATCTATGAAACCTACAGACTTGAAATTTGGCAATCATATTTCTTTTGTTGATTAGATATCTGCTTAAAAGAGGAAATTGACTTCCAAAGGGAATTGCGGGTCGTTATAGGGAAAAATAATAGAGTTTTTATACTTCTAGAGAAACAGACTTGAAATTCAGCAAGCAGGCTTCTTTTGTTGAGTAGTATTCTGCTAAAGAAGGGTTTTGCAGAAAATGACTCCAAGGTTGGTGGTTACATAGGCGTAAAAAGATAAATTTTTTTCCACTTTAGAAATTTCTGTCTTTTCAAGTTAAGTTGAGAGGGCTATAAGAATATTTTTAATGTTATTGAAAACTTAATATTAGAACTTAGATATATCAATTACTTAAAATCAATATCTGGGGCGTATAGCTTCCGCCATATCAGCCGTATCAATGATACGATTCCCCCAAGCTGTAGGGGCCCCAACATGTGTAACTACAGTCCCACTAACAGGGCTCTTATATCTAAAAAAGGGCCCTGAAAGAATTTTGATACTGGGCCCACTCAGAACTAGCTATGCCAGTGATCAATATATAGTCATACAGCATCATGAAATACCCAATGAAGCGGGTGGATAACACAGTGTTTGTAAACTTAATAGTCCATGTAATAAATTCCCTCTGAATTTTATGGAGAAACTGTGTTACTACATCTAAAATTCATGAATGTTTATTTGAAAAAAATTCATTCCCTCACATTCATATAGAAAATTTGTGAATCGTATAACATGAAAAGTACCAGCACTATAGGTCTAATAGATTTTGAATCACCAAAAAACACATTTTGAGAAAATTGCAAATAACGCTAGTTTCACCTATGATTTGTAAAACAATAAACCACATAATACCATAATTAATTAGGTTATTCTGCATCATTTTCCGGTTTTTAATTTGTAAATTCTAGATTATTTGTAGAATAAATGTAGAATTTTTAGTTACAGAATAAATTTCATTAATTATTTCTGTTTATTTTGTATAAAGTTCTATTTTAAATGACGTAGGAATATTTAGTGTGAGTAAGTAAAATCTTGTACTTTTAGAGTAATTATCAATATTGCAATTGCTTTGAGTTAAACAGATTGCAAGGAAAAGCTTTTTTATTTCTTCAGTGTCTTTGTCTTAAATTGTATCACAAATATTGATTTTTTTCATTGAAAATATTGTTTGATATAATGACATTTTGTTTTTGTAGCTGCTATTGAATTTACACTTTGATATGAATAATGCTGTGCATTATAGTGCTGGCTGATGATTAACTATTTGCATAATCTATTATGCATGAATTTTTCTACAAATTTCATTTTTCATCTTTCATTTCTTAAGTGCCATTGTCTTAAATTATATCTAATAATAAAATATCTTTTCAATATACACATGTTAGTTTTTCTCTCTCAATGTAGGAAGTAATAGTAATGAAGTATATTAAATACTTCATATTAAGTGAAAAATACAGTCAGACCTCTATTTTACAAGCCTCCATTTTACAAACTTTTTCTTAGCACCAAAAACATTTTACGATTTTCTTTGTAAAATGACCTCCAAACAGTGAAGTACGTTTTCTGTTCAAGAAACTTTTACACTTGTAATTCGTTTTTTATCCCTATTTTTAAAATATTGATGGACATTTTATTACCATCATTAATACATTTTATGGTAATCAATGATCATGAATTGGTTTAACCAGGTGTCTAACTCTCCAAAAGTAATAAAATTGTCTTAATTCTTGGTGTTTCATGCACAGTAAGTGCAACCTTTACCTCCCCCCCCCCTTCCACTAGAAAAACCTTCAGTATCCCCTTTCATCCTCAATCCTTCAATCAATAATCTTTCATATGATGAATTGATACTAAAATCATTTAAAGCAATTCAATGCAGATTACAATGTGAACAAATGATGCCTGAAGGGATTTTGGTGCATTGCAAAGACAGAAGGCATATTCTGAAAGAAAACCATTTCTTGAACAAAAAAACTCTTTACAAAATTAACTGACTTTATCAATAACTAAATGTAAGGATGCATGTGGTAATGTATACTGAAAATTACTGGTTAAAAATAATGCATGCTTAAAAATACTTGCAGGCTTGAAATTAGAAAATGTCATTAAAATTCATTAACGTTCATATAAAATTATTTTCTTAAAATTGAAAATACAGTGTATTCCTGGAAAATGTTTTGGTTTTCTTTTTTTTCTTACAATTTTTTTTTGTCTGGGTAAATAAAATAGATATTAATTTACAACAAAAAATGTGAATAATTACTTTTTTTATTAATATATAGTATTTATGAATTTAAAATTTGTTTTATGTGGTTTATTAAGAATATTAAAAGGTGAATCCCTATTTAACAAATTCTCCACCTAGTCATGAACTTTTTTGGGGGATTTATCGACTTCATTAAATGGAGTTCTGACTGTGTGTAAGAACATAAATTATTTTTCATGATAGTATTTGATCATATATTAAATCTGTGAACATTGAAACAAAAATTACATTTTTTTCAACTGAAATAAATTTTAAAATAACCTAAATTCTTTTCTGTAATGACAGTATAAGTCACATATAATTAAATTTGTGAGATCAAGTTTTTAAAATTTAAACATGCTAATTATTAAATTTGCTGAAGTATAAATTGTATTCTTTGATGCTTTTAATTAAATGGTACCTAGATATTCTTTAGTAATTGTTTATAATTCTTTTAAATGGACTCTCCTGATAATTTTTTTTATTTTCTTTTTTAAGTTACACAAATATAGATTGAATTACTGTGAGTTAAAAACTACACTATTTTATACCATCCTTAAAATAACTTGAAATAAGTTTCTTTCTTGCAAATAATATGTGGAACCATTGACTAGTTAAAAATGTTTATTTAATAAAAAATTTGTAATGAAATTTTTTTTAAAAATCATAAATTTTTATTTGTACAAAAAATTTCTTGAAAGGAAATATTTATTTAATGTAAAAGTTATAATTACATTTTTGTATTGTTATCAATGCGCTTATGTTAAAAAAATTTTATTGTCTCTACTGGGATCATAATTTATTTACCTATCTTTGTGTACAGATGATAATATAAATTTAATTTCATGAATGTAGTTTTGCAAAATAATATTTTTTCTATGATTAATTTCTTAGAGATTTTTAACTATAGCATTTTTAAATCCATTGCAATACATAATTACTGCCTTTTTTCTTTCCTGAAGCAGAGTTTTCCTTTCTATTAAAATTTTTTTTAAGTATTTCTATTAAAATTCTTCTTTTTTAATAGTTTTACATTAACCAAAGAAATTTAATTCCAATTATTTAAGAAATTTAATTCCAATGTTTTTATAAATCAGTTCTTTTAATATTTTCTCTAATGCAAGATATATGAGATGATAGTATTTTAAAGAATCATGTTTTATTAAAAGTTTTTGCATACTTAAATTGTTTTAGCTTATTTTATATCTAAATAAATTATTTGCTATGAATTTTTAATCTTAGATTGATTAGTATGGCTTGAATTTAAATTATTATGTGGTATTGTCATCATAGTCTTTTAAGTATTCATGAATTTTTGTTTGGATAAAAATAATTTTTGATACATATTTTATTTAAATATCACATGTATAAGTAATGATAGATTAAATAATCTTTGACTTTAAAATAAACACTATTTTAATTTTCCTTTTTCTTGTCACTTCTGGAAACATTTTTTGGCTTAAATGACTTATTTTAATTGAGTCCAATCTACTTGATGTAAATAAACTATGGAAAATAACTTATTTACATTAGTAATAAAGTTGATTTAGAATAAAAAATGGATTGAATTTTTAAAGGGTTTAAATCATTAATCACTTTTAATTCATTAAATGTATTTTAAATTTTAAAACACTGTTGTTTATACAATATTGGAAAAGGATTGAATTTTGTCTTAATTTTCCAAATGAATTATTTAAAAAAAAACCAGTAGATGGAAATAAAAGCTGTATTTTAATTTGCTTAAATATTTTGAAAAATTAATTAGTGTTTCATATCACGTAACTTAAGAGGAAATAGATTTGCTAACAGAAATCAATGTATTTATTTTAATTCTGTATTAAATTTCATTTCTTTAGGCATCTTCAACATTTTTGGGGAGCTTCAGGCAATTTTTGGCAAAGTCATTGGAATACAATCTGTGGGTGGTTTGGAAATGACAAGTACATCATGGGAGTGTGGGGTAAATATAATTTGTGTATATTTATATTAATCCATTTTATTTATAATTTTGTCAATTCTTGTGTTGCACATTTTTCGGTACTTACATACTATCGCAACAATGCCAATGTTCAAGTTGACTTGCCAAGTTGGCAACCTCAGTTTTGCATGTGCTGTACACCCTGAATTGACAACCATGTGCTTCATTTCATATAATATCGCCAATATGGTTGTGATAATATGCAAGTACCCATTTTTTTACTATTTTAAATTTTGATTGCTAGATTCAGAAATATTAAAGACACTGATAAATGTAATAAATTGTTATAAAATGTTTATGTTTATCATTTTCCTAAAAAAGGAGATAATGAACACATTTTTCTAACATATTAGTACTTTTCTTTTCTGTAAATAATGTGGTATCTATAGATTACAAAAGCTTTTATAAATGAATGCAAAATAAATTTACTTTTGACTATATTTATTACTATTTTTAAAAAATATTGGGAATTACTTTTTAAAAATAGCTTAATATATATATAAACTGGGATTTTTTTCTCAAAGAATTTTAAAATTGGGCTATTATGGATGGTTGAAATTTAAATGGATAGTTTATTATTGATTTTTGAATTAAAGCATTTTTTTTCCAATCATATTTTCTCAAAAGAAAAAAAACATAATTTCTTTTGTGATTTGTATTTTTTTATACTTTATAAATTTGTAATTTTGTGGGAAATGGTAATTTTTTTATAAGTAATTTTAGAAAATATTTTTTGGTTAATTTGTATTGTTTTAACATTTGTGTAAAGTAGTGTTTTAATATTGTCTATAATTTTTAGATCATCTCTGAAGTAACTTGATAGATACATATATTCTGTAAGCAGTATATTTATAGATTATTTTTTTTTTCAAATTAATATGTTTAGAGAAAATTGTAAATTATACCTATTATGAAATTATTAATTCTATTTATTTATTTTTTTAAAAAAATTGCTTATTTAGAAAAGCAATGATATCTATGTAAATAAGGTTTTTGTGAAAATCTGGGGGGAAAAACCTGAAAGGGAAGTTAAGAAAAATTGAACTCATTACACAAATTTTAAAAACCATGCTTTAATAATACTAGTTATTTCTGCGCATATGGGAAATATATGAATTCAGAGAGTATTATATTAAAGCGGGATTAAAGTAAAATTGTTACATTGGTTTCTAAATTCTTGAATTTAAAACATTTTTTATTGCTTATTTTTAAGCATAGCATGCATATTTCTCAGTATAAATTACATATTTTTAGTTCATCTGTATAACCAATAAATTATAATTATAAATTATTTTCAAGAATAAAATTTGCTGTATCAATTATTGTATTCTAAAATAGGATTTAATTAACTGTTAAGTAAGGAACTTATGCTTAAGAATTCCTTCTGTTTCTTATAAGAGTGTATTTTTACAGCTATATTGTTTAAAAATATTCACTACCATGGACTAAAATCTTGTAATCTTATAATGGTAATGCAGGTACTGTACTTTTTATGTTGCTTAAATTTTAAGCAAAAACAGGACATGCACAATGGAACTTTTTTTATTCAAATTATGATTTTTTTAAATCCATTTGAAAATATTTTAATTATTATCCACATTTCTATGAAAGATTATTTTCCATAATTTAGGATATTTATAACTTAACGAAACCTCATTATTATATTTTTCTACTAATCATAGATTAAAAATTTAACAGAATTTTGTACTTAAATTTTCAGTGAAGAAATATGAATTTTTTAAATTAATTGTATAGTATATTAAATTGAATTTTAGATTTCTTCAGAATAGAGTACATGATGAACAAAAATCTTGTAAAGAAATTTTAAATCCTAGGGAAAAAATCATTACTATTAGAGTCATTATTCTGTGTTTTTATAAATTTTGAATTGTGCATAGTCAAACACATATTATAATCACATTTAAAATTTTACTAATTGTAAACTTTTCTTAAAATCTTTTAAATAGTATTAAAATATTAGTACTTGAATTCAAATGTTATTATATTCATGTAAACTTTAAATGGCAAAAAATTTATAATGGCTACCGGTACAAAAATAATTTTGCTAATTTCATTTAATCCAGCTGGATATAACCAAAATCATTCTATAAAGCTTATTTTAATACACATTTACTTGTACTACCACTACTACATTAAAGCATTTATTATAAATACAGTAAATGCTTCATACATTTTATTTTTTCGGTTTCTATTTCAAAATCTTTTTCTGTTTCTTTGTCTTCAAAATCTTTTAAATCTTTGTCGGTAATAATAATAAAGATTTTTTGGTGTTTATTGTTGTTGTGTCCTTCCCACAGGGAAGGAATGAAAGTTGCCATTGCCTGTGAGACAGGTTGGACTTCTTAACGATAGATGGTGTCACCACCTATCTCCACCTCCACAATTTTGGCATGGAACTGAAGGGGAGGGAAATATTCTCTAGCCCCCTGCACTCGTGGTTTCTGCTGCGACTGCCCACAAGACTTTCGGACCCACTGATTTAATGAGCACGTACTCTGTCTATACTCGGTAGTATTTAGTGGCATTGGTCATCGAACCCAGGTCCTCAGGTCTGGAGTCCGATGCTCTAACCACTCGGCTACCCACGGCCCCTTTTGGTGTTTATTAATTATAGAGACTAAGGTTGGCAATTGCTTTTCTGAGCTGGGACCAATGCAAACATTGTCAGTATTATTGATTTACAACTTTTTCTTGGCTAAAATCTATTTGTTGTTAACAACAACACCAAGAAAAATAATTTCATCAGCTCAACTATAAATAATGCATAAAGCTTCTGTAAATCAGAGTTTTTGAAGGAAATTTTAATTTACGAGAACCAATTCATCTCTAAAAGACTCAACAATATACTTATAACCATTACACTGTTCAAATATTGTCAGAATTGTCATTATTTGAAAATCGTGTTCCATATTTATCATAATAAGTTACCGATATAAGTCACAACGTGTAAAAAGAAAGCCACCTATTTATAATATTAACACAATCAGTATAAACCAGAATTTAGTGTGATTTTTATGTTTGCAGTATTTGGTTTTGGGGTCACTATAACCAATAAGTATCAGTTTTTTGTGTGGTGTTCATGATGTTTTATCTTTTTTGATTGATTTATTTTATTTCATGTTAATTTTTTTTTTTGTAGGAACATTTTTAGTCACTACACTTGTTTACTGGATTGTTGGATTATGCTACACAGTAATTGATTTAACTGGTAAACCAGCATTTGCTCTGAAGTACAAGATTCAAGATAATGCTACTTATCCGGTACAGATTTTTTTTGTCTCAGATTTCTTTCTTTCTTTTTTATAATTCCATTTATAATCTAAAAAGAAAAAATACATATCTAATAGATGGTATATATTAATATGTTGGTGAGTATATGAAACATTAATATTAAAATTTTAAAAGTTTGCTGATGGAGATATTTTACAGATTGTTTTAAAATTTCAATTTTTATATGTTTAAATTATTTTGATACCTCTTTTAAATTTTATGAAACCTGTTTTTTTAAAAATATTTTGGAGATTTTACTGTACTGCTTCTGTTTGACTGGTATTTAAAAAACTTTTTCAATTAGTATAAGAGCTATTTAATACTTTTGGATCTGATTTTTAGAATTTAAAAGATCATGATATTATTAATTATGCTTACAACAATATTGTTAATCTTAGTTTATATAATTTTTGTTCTACTGTAGCAGCTGTCTTCGAACTTTTTAAACCCTTTCTTCCACTCTTTGAAGAATATATCTTAAAATAATATTTAAAGTAAATTAATATTTTGCAGATATTTTATGTAAAGACAGTTTAAGAAAAGTATTGTATTTGTTATTGTATATTTATTAAAACATTTTAATATAATATAATTTACTCATTAATAATATTAATTTGTGCTTCAGGTGTCATCTACCCATGCATTATATTTAATAACTGAGATGTGCTCTTGCATTTTTTTAACGCAAACTCTCGAAGTCTAGCCCTATTGAAAAAAACTGCAGTCACATTTCATATTCTTCATTTAATTGATTTCATTATTTTATTTTTGTTGCCACAGGCATTCAAAGGAATTTTTACTAAATTAGATTGTTTAGAATTTCATTAATATGTTTATAGCTATGTGAGAAATCCCGGGTAATCTCCATGAATTTGTGACCTAAATCAGAGGTGCTGGTTTTGCTAAGTTTAGATTGTATTGTTGGATCTATTGATTTGTCAATAGGGGTTGTGTCCTTTTTTTCAATGGCGGCTGAATTTATACCAAGATTCAAATTGAATTTTATCCATTCATGCTTAGTTTTCTCTTCTGCAAAAATATTCTCTTATGGGTGGTAGATGTTTTTTTTTTTTTTAAAATGGTCTCTAATAGATGTTTTTATCACAGATGAAAAAAGGTGCATTTTCAATTATAAACTTTGTTTATTTGCAAAATATTACACTAACAAGTATAAAATTATTTTGTGGAACCTGGGATCAGGAGCAATAGATTATTCACAACCTAGTAGAGATATAAAGGGAAAACACTTTAGTATTCTTTAGATACTTGTGGTCATACAAACTCCATACTGAACATTATTCATTTTGCACACACATTTATTATTTTCTTTTTGATTTTTATTTAAATGTGGAATCTCCGGGTATACCTCATGAAACCTCAATATTCCATGAAGCATAATTTGAATACCACTCTGCTATAGTACTATATATTATTCTACCTGAAGCTACTATCTGCTGTAATAGTTTTCAACTTTGACATTATATGGAACAAATTGTATTCTGCACATGATTCAAAAAGAAAGTAAATATTGTGATTGTAAAAAGATGGAGTAATGCATATTATTTGATTAAATGGAATTTTTGAATTGTGCAGTATAATTAAGATATCAAATCAGATGAGAAGGAAATGAACAAATTGTATATAAAGATAAAAATAGCATCAAATATTTAATAAACTTGTACAAATTGTAGAATTAAAATGTGCCTAGGACAGGAATGGTGAACCAAGGACACATGTGCCATTGATGGCACACAACACAATATTTTGGGCATGCCACCAATTAAACCGGTTTGCTTTTTAGCTCAAAATAACAAAGCTCAGTATGAAGTGCAACAAAAAAACGCGAGTGGTTGGTGGCGATGTATGAGGCGACAGGGAGCACACTCGTTTGTTATTGCCTTACAATCCTAATATTAGTTGTCATCTAATTTGTAATAACAGAAATCACACTAATGTTACTTTACTTTGAATTAAACATATAACGAAAACATTTACTACAATACAGTGCAAAAATGCATTGTTTCGTAGTAAATAAAAGATTTTTGAGTTGTTAGTATTCAGTTTTATTATTTTCCCAATAATAGCATAAAAATTATTTGATGGCATGTCTATACCTCATTAAACATTTTTCAGAAAAAATGGAATGCTGATCTGTAAAGATTCGCCACCCCTGGCCTAGGCTATAGAAGAATGTATTGACAATTAAATATGTGCTATGAAAGAATAAATTTTATCTAATTTGATTATGTGCTTTCTTATATAATCAATGTTGATTTTTGTACAGTTTTTTTCCTTGTGTAGAATTCTAAGCTTAATTGTATTAAAATGTTTTTTTTTTTAAATTTCATTTGGAAATAGAGGGGGGAAAATGGTGTATTTTATGATTGTGTCTATTAAATATGTTTGTAGGTTTCCTCGAATCAAGTATTAAATGTGGTTAAGCAAGTTATTATCAATCAATTTCTGGTTGGCATTCCCTTTGGCATCTTGGCTTATTATTTAATGGTTTGGAGAGGATACGACTTGGGCCATACTCTTCCCACTTTCCAATGGGTTTTATTCGAGCTTAGCTTTTGTGTGCTGATGGAAGAAGCTGGATTCTACTATTCTCACAGGTTGGTTAAATTTGGGAAGTATTCAAAACCACATAAAAGTAGTGCTAATATTAAAATGTTAATATTTTTTATTGTATAATATTTTTGATCAAATGTAATTGTGTGTGTTTAATATAACATACTCCATGCAATTCTAAACCAGGATCATGTGACAAAATCAATGTTTGAATTGACTTTTCACTCTTTTTGTCCATAATATATTGAGTTTTCGAGGTTTTTCTTATTGAATATGTATTAACTCTATAAACCATAATGCTATTTGTTTGTATATACTGCCATAGGTTATGAATGCTTGACTACATATCATACTTATGGATATTTAATAAATCTGATGATCATAAACATTCAATGACATATGTAATGATATTTAAGGCAATAAGGACTCCTAGTAATCCTATTAATTTTTAAAACTTTGATGGTATTTAAAATTTATTATATCAAATTGAGACATGTTTCCTGTTAAAATTAAATAATTTATTTGAAAATAAGAGCTGTGCTGAGAGACCAAGAGAAGAGCAAATCTTCATAATTTTAAATTCACAAATAAAAGTGACATCACAGTTTATGAAAGTTTTCTTATATTAGAAAAAAATACTATCCAGTCAATCAAATTACAAACATTTTGGGTGTTTTCTGTGATATCCAAATAAGGAAATGAGATAAAAAGTTAAATAAAACTATATATTATGTTCCTTGGGAAATCTGATGAAATCTTGTTTTAATTGAGAATAAACTGTTAAGATACGATTTATACATTGAGATTAAGGTATTAGTGCAAAATAATTTGAAGCCTTCAATTAAATTATTTTGTAGAATATATTTATAGCATTTTTAACAATATTTTATAAATATTGGTACCAATTTATTATAAAATAGGTAGAATATTTCAAAACCAAAATCTGATACAAATTTTGTAACTTATAGGATAATAACAAAAAGCTTTAGTATTATATATATATGCAAATGGGCATTATTTTTCTACATTTTTTTTTTGTTTAAAGATAATGTTCTTTTTGCTTTTAAATACTTTCAATTTTCTCCTTTTTTTAAAAACTGAATTTAAATGTATTTTAAACATTATATGCAAAACTCCTATTAATTTTTTTCTGAGACTAAAAAAGTTCTTGTGTGTGTTTATTTTTATTTTTGTGTTACTATATTAAAAATTTATTAATTAAAAGAGAAGCTACCTGCTATCTATCAATTAATCATCTTGTATCAATTATTATCATTATTTTCGTTTTGAATATTTGCCTATTAAGTTTTACAGAAATGTTCATTATACCTCCCTCTTGGTATTATGAATGTTTTAAATTATTGATTTTACAAGTTGGAATACACATTCTTTGTTTCAGTAATTTTTAAAATAAAACTAATCAATCTCTTCAGCAAATTTGCTTAGAATTATTTTTATGAAGGCCCGCATCCAACCTGGTACAAAACAATATATCCAAATAATTTTTATAAATGCTTGCTTGTCTTTTAAAAATATAAATAATTTCAGTGACATTTTTAAAAAACCCATTTTGCAATGATTTATTTGAAAAAGAATCATAATTCTACAATAAAGAATAAATGAATGCTAAAATCTTTGAAAACAGACAATGATGTTATGTAATAAAATGTAACCACCAAACCATACAAAAATAGTGAAAAATGGTTTACTCATTGTGAGATTCCTCCATTGAGAAACAAAGTAATGAAAATTGACTTTCTTATAGGATTAAAAATGTGTGTAAAATCCACCAATTGATACAAGTTTCTTTTCCCTAAAGAAATTGAAATATTTATTTGATGTACTGTATAAATTCTGTGTTGTTGGGATTGATGGGTTTCTAGATGAAATAATTTACAAATTGTAAATTGATGCCTTTTGGTGATATTTTAAAAATTCACTAATCATACTCCAGACAAAATCAGTCTTTATTAAAAATTTTGGATGTATCAGGTAGTATATAAATTTTAATTTTGTGAAAAAAATATACCATAATTGTATTTAATTGAATTTAAAAAAAAATTTGAAGTGAATGTTCAAAAGTCATTTTTTAGGAGCTCACTATCATCACCTGGAGTTACAGTATATTAAATATCATGCATCTGGGTTAGTCTTTGTACTATGCCCCTTCCCCAGACACTTTTCTTTTTTTTAATATGGTAAACTAATCAAACCTTATAGTCATCTAAGCAATTAACATGTACTACTGCAAACTAAAATAATATGTAGTATTGCAGTCCATAATATATTGTCTTAATCAATAAACATGTAATAGTGTTCTTTAGAAGGATTTTTGGAGTAATTTGTCAAAAAAGCTTTCTAAAATAGATAAAATAGACCTTGTATTGATGGGACTCTGCTGTGAATTCTGGGTTAAGTCATAGTTCAGTTGATATCTGTAGTGATTGAGGACAAAAAACAATGGTGTCAACAGCTTGTTTTTCTGTATTAGACTTCTGTCTGATGTGACAGCAGTAATTTGCTAAGTTAGTAACATATAAGAAGTGGTCTAAAAAGGATTTAAACACATAAAATAATATAAATTAGAAAGTCCTAAAACTAGAAAAGGAATTTCAAAATTAACTAAATGTAAAAACTACCTAGAACAAATAACTTTATTAAATTCAAATACCCCCCTCCCCCCTAAAAAAAGGAATTGCAAAATTAACATTAATTGATGTCAAAAAATTATCTGAAATATAAAATAGGCTTAGCTTTGATCCAACTGTCATCAACATTGTAATGTCATAAATTGAAAGATTGCAATATTGTCAAAAAATATTTCAAACACATCAAAGTAGTATTTATCGCAAAAGATAAAATATACTGAGCTTTAATTGAACTACATTCAAAATACGAAAGCAGAAATGTGAACAAAAACTGCGTTGCCAAATTAAAATGCAATTGGAAGAATGTCTTTTCTTTTAATGATTATTCATTCTAAAAACAATTCTAAAAACAAATAAAATAATAGTGTAACATGTAAAGATCTCTGAAAAACTACAAAAAGAATAATTGATCACATTCCAAAAAGATATGACTTCATATCTTCAAAACTATGAAGAATCACTTTAAAAAATTAAGATTTTTTTTAAGATCCAAAGTTAATTTTGAAACAATCTCCTTGAGATGTAAATTATCATCACCAACAGATGAGATCTTTAAGCCATATGGCACTGAAAATATCGTAATATTAAAATTGGATTTTGCTCTGGCATTGCCATGCTTAGTACTAATGTCAGGGCCATCTATACTATTCCATGAGTATGTCAACAAAGTATCTTCTATGAGTATCTTTAAAAGATGACAAAAATCATATGATAATATTTGTTTTATAACAAAATAATGCTTAAAGTAATACCAGTTTTATGGCAAGGCTGTTAATCGGTGTGCTCAAAATTTACAGTATTTTTGAACATATGCTATCTCTGTTGTTTCTCTCATGTTTAGGACTCATGATTCTTCTATAAAACTTAACTGTATTATTTTATTGAATGGATAAATGAATTAAATGCAATTATTTAATTCTAGTTTTAAGAAAGATTGATTTCCTTATTAACAAATTTTAGTAGTGTTTAATAGTTTTATTTTTAAAGTGTAATGAGGTATTGTTTTGTACCTGTGGAATTTACTTTTAAATTTATGTTAAAAAAAAGTTTCATAATGTGAAAAAATCATTTTTTACTCAGTATTTAAAATAATGCTTTATTTGATCATAGATTGTTGCACCACCCACGGATTTACAAATACATCCACAAACGTCATCACGAGTGGACATCTCCAATAGCTATCACAGCTATTTACTGTCATCCAATTGAGCACATATTCTCCAATCTGCTGCCTCCTCTTCTAGGACCTCTCATATTAGGAAGTCACACTGCTACATCATGGCTGTGGTTTTCAATTGCTATATTGTCGACTCTGAATGCTCACTCGGGTTTCCATTTCCCGTTCTTCCCTTCTCCTGAAGCTCATGACTTTCATCACTTAAAGTAAGCTTTGGTAACATTTATACAATATTTATCTCTTTAATTTCTAGTAATTATTACACTGTACCAGAACTTGTACAATTATTTCACTCTGGAAACATATAAAAGATGATTTACATTTAGTTTTTATGGAAAACTTTGGAGATAATGTTTATGTGTGATTTAATCTTAGATTATCTTTCCAGCTACCTAGGTATAAGTTGAATAAAATGCTTTTACCTTCATGATACATTTATCTTTATTGAGCCATTGAAGAGTTGAAAGGAGATGAGAGTCTGAATCACATAAATAATAATTATTAATTTTTGCTGAGAAATCTTGATTTTTAAAAAGAACATACATATTTTAAGTTCTGTTAAAAAGCTGATTGCATTTGTTGAATGTGATCAGAAGTGAGTTTGTGCTAAGGATATTTTTGTAGCATGTTTGCTTCATAAAAAAATTCTATTTATTTTATCTTTTCCAAAAATTACTAATATATGTTTAAATGTATCGAGGAATATTTCTAGGCCTTTTTTCAGTCCCATGCAGATATGAGATTGATACTAGCAATTAGGTATATTATTTAATTTTGGGAGCTATATTGAGTGCTATTTAATGTGTGTGTGAAACACAGAAACATTGTGAAAAATTCAAAGCAAAATTTATTATTAATTATTATTAAATTGTTTCATCTCTTTTAGATCTGTCTAAAAGCTGAAATACATGCATCATCAAAATATTTTATAGTTAAAGACATATTAATGAATACTCCAGAATATAATTTAAGAGATTCTCAAATATCCATATTAGGGTTAATCCAGTTAAAATTTAAAAAATATGTTTATGTAAATAGTACCGAATTAAATACTTTTATAACTAAATCATTTGATGGTTTTTTTTTTTTTGTCTCTGCCACTATCTTCTTTATTTTTCTAGTCTAATTATTTTTTGTCATTCTTTGTACATACAGAACTTTATTATTAGGAATAGGATTAGTGTGAAGTAATGGTTTTATTCACAAACTGCGTATTTTAAGTATATTTACTATGCTTTAAAAAATAATCATAAATTTTACTTAAGTTCTTGTACATACAATTAAAAAAAAATTAAAACAATTTCAAAGTAATAAAATCTTATTTTGTGAAAGATCTTTTGTTTTACCTTGCAGAGCTTGCTGGATTTTTTATTGGTTTATTTTAATGTTTGATTTTGTAGAATTTTATAACCATTTTCATACAGTCATTAAAATGAAGCATCCTAAATAACTTTCACGAGCATCATTTTATGTATACAAAAATTATAACAATAATATAATGGATCAAAGAAAACTGGATTATGATGTTAATAAATCAATTAACTTAAAAATTAACTTCTAGAAATAATTTTCACATTACAAATACCACTGTTTTGTTTCTCATCTTGAAACAAGTCTAAATGCTAAACTGTAAAGTTTTACTTGGAAGTTTTGGGAGTTGAGGAGCTAGGGATTTTTAAAAAAATAGGTCCCCTAATAGTTAAATAAATATCTATATTTATGATAAAAAAAGTTTTTATGTATTAACAATTTTCAGTACTAATTTCCCTTAAATGATGGGTTATCTTTTTCAATGTTAAAAAAATGAAGGGAAAAAAAACACAATATGAATTATTTAATACATTTATAAAAAAAAAAAAGGAATTGTAACATAGTAAAATTTTTACATATTTGGATTTCTCTTTTCATGTAACTCTAATATCTGAAATTTTTCACAATAATTCTGAAAATATTCTGTTCAGAAATTGTAGAGTTTTAAGGGTACCATGTGATTTACCAGTTGACTTGATCCACTTATCAAGTTATGTAAAAAGGCGGGTAAATATTAGAAATTGGCTGTTCCATAATCTAGCTTTTTTCCCCTGTTTCTTCAAAATATCTATGAAATTAACGATCAGGTTCAAATGAAATTTGGGATGGAGGTTAAAATTGGTAGAAATAGACTAGTTTTTTTAAAGAGACAAAAGTGTTTTGTGATGGGTAAAGGAACTTTTTAGAAATTAACTCTGTTCATTATAATTTGACTTAATGCTTCTGTTAATATTGTAATCAAGTTCTCTTTGAACTATTTATTCTCTTTAGCTTTGAGTTCTAATATTTTCTTGTTGGCATACAAATTGCAAAAATTATTGAGGGTGTCGTTTTTTTTATAGCTACACCTGTTTATTTCTATTCTATATATGTTGTTGAAAATAAATGCAAATGCTGTTTTAGTTTGAGTTGGTTTATATTGCTTATTTATTATTTAAATTCAGTTTTATTCATCATATATCATTACAAAAAAGTAATTTTAGCTAGTCCTAATGAATAATTTGATTTTTTCATTTATGTATTAAAGTTATAATTCAAATTAATGTACTGCTTTTGTCCAGAAAAGTGCATGATTCTTCATATTCTTCCTTGGATGTAAATATGATAACATATCATTTAGTTACTCATTAATGTGAAAACTGAAACTGTGAAGATTAAAACTGTTATTAAGTAATAATTTACTTGTAATACTTATCATAATTTAATAAGATTCATTAATAAATTAAGGTAAAATATCTATCTGTACATCAACAAAAAGCAAATAAAGATTATGTGTTCTGTGCTTTGTGTTCCTTCTTCAACTTTTTCGAATTATAATTTTTGTAAAATATTTTAAATTTCTTGTAATTTTTGTTAGTTTTAGTTATTTTATGTTCTTTTTTTACTGGTGCACTTAAATTTTTTTTTTTTTGTTGTTGTTGTTAAGAGCACATTTTTTATAGGTTTATATTCAAAATTGATTCTGAGGAGCTATTGATTCTTAGCTCTTTTTCTTTGTATTCAATACATTAGATTGTTTTATTCAGTGTAATATCTTTTTATCATTTATTTTAAAGTAATACAGCACAAGCATAAGTATTAAAAAATGTTAAATAAAAAATGGTGAAATTTTTTTATTATTTTTTTTAAAATTGGTGTTAATTTATTTTAGATTCAACCAAAATTTTGGCGTCTTGGGAGTCTTGGATAGACTTCATGGTACTGATTCATTGTTTCGTAACAGCAAAGTTTATCAACGCCACATCATGCTTCTTAGCCTTGTGCCTCTCAAACAACTTTATCCTGATGACCCAAAGAAAAAGTAACATGTTGCTTTAAAAAAATATCTATAATACAAATTTATTTCTAGTGTTTTCATTCAATTATATTGTGCCTAATGATATGAGGGTCATACATAATCGTTTCTTCTAAGAAACACTGAAATGTAAAATTAGTGTGGAATTTTGTTATTTGTTTCTGTCCTTTCCTGAGGTCTTTCCAATGTCATATCACTTACAGACAAAAAGTATTGTATGCTTTGTTAATGTAAGCAAAAGCTTGTAGAGGAATAGATTATATGGGTTATGTCCGACACTGCTGAATTTATTCTGTGCACTGATTGATGTTCAAAAGATGTAATTTTGTGTAGAGATATTATAATGCACTTTGATTTTCTCCAAGTTATGAATTATTTCTGATTGTAGATGCCTGTAAAATGTTTAGAACAATGCTTTTAGGAATACGTAAGTAGAGAAAATAATTTAGACTACTCTATTAAAAAGAAATTCACACATTTATAATGCCCTTTTCATTTGTTAAATTCGTGACTGTTATTAAGATCTAAAAATTTAAATTCTCCATTTTCTTTCGATTTCCTCTATTAGTTTTAAATATTTTCAAAATAAAACATTTATTTTAGCATTCATCGAAAGTTGTGATCTTGTTTTATGAAGAAGTCAATAGTGTTGTTTCATATTGTTGAAATAAACTATATTGCTTTTTATTTTTTCATATTTTATTTAAAATGTGAACATTTAACTTTTTAAATGTGAATGCTGTACAGAATTTCTGTGCAACAAGTGTACAATCAGAAAGATTTTAATAATTATAACGAAACATATATAGAAGTTATTTTCAATCAGTAAATATCATAACTTGAACATTTATATTTTAAGGTCTTAAATAGGAGTTTTCTACTATTCTTAAAATATGCATGCTTTTTTTATTAGTTTTGTAACAATTTGAATATAATATATATTAATTTAATGTTAAAATAAGACTAATTCTTAGTTCATAGTTAACTAGATATAGAAGGGAAAGTAATACAGTTTTTATATAGAGTATAGCATTTCAAATTAAATTTTTAATTCTTTTTTATAATTAGAAAAAAATGTTCAAAATATTGTATTATTTAGAAAATGCAAATAAACTTCCATCATTTATTTTTGCAAAATTTAATTGTGAATTTTATAAAAAGTACAGAATTTGTTGTTGAGCAGAATTGCAGTTTTGAGTATTATTAATTTATGATGGATTATTGAACTTACTACATTATGTGCAATTTCATTCTATTTTACTAAAATCAGATTTATTAACTAAAAAAATTACATTCCAAATATTTTTATTTTTTACTTTTAGTTTGATTTTCTGTAATTTTTCATTTTTGTTTTTTATATATACATATTATTCTTTATCTATTTTGTAGAAGAGTTATTCAAGTTGTTTTGTATTTCATAAAAAAGATTATTTTAATTCTTTATTTGTCCAATATAAAATTTATGACCATTAAAATTTTTGTTTGCCAGTACTTAAATTACTACTTATTGAAAGCTTTGATTTTTTTATGAAATTTTTATTAAAGGAAAAAAAAGGAATATTTAATTATAATTTATACTTTGAATTGGAATATTATCAATTGTACATGCTTGTAAAAATTCAGAAGAAAAAAATCAAGAGTTTATATGTTAAGTAAAAATGTAAATCATTATTCAAAACCTTATTAATTGAATGCAATCAACAACATTAAGTTAAGCGATATGAAACTATATTTTCTTCTGTTGCTTGAAATTTAGTTCTTATAGTTTTTGTATGTAACTATTTTATTGCATGAGTTATATACTTACTGCATTTTGAATGCACCATGATTGAAATTTTACACATGTACGGAATACAATATATGTATTACATCTACAAATACACCTTACAGTTAATATATTCTAGTATAACATATATCTAATACATTGTGCATATTGTTGATTATCTACATGGGACATATGTGCTCTGAGTAATTTGTAACAAATATAAAAAGTTTCATGGTCATAAATTCCTGTTGAAATCTGTGCAATACTCTATGATAAATAGTTTTATTTATATTCCTGTCAGTAGATGTGAACATTTTCTGTGATGTTTTGTGAGCTATGCCATGTGCTACTTTTACTTTCTTTTGTGATATTTTAAATAAAATTTACGAGCTTGGGATGATGATGTGCATTAGCTAACTTGAAAGTATTACTAAAACCTGTTTCTGTATTAAATGTCTCTGCATTGTTGCACTAAGCCTATGTATATGTACAAGGATAAGAGTTGACTGTTACTCTGTATAATATATTTTAATTAGACGGATTTCACTTGAAAAAATTTGTTGAATGTTTCTTAGTGTGGTAATGAACATCCAGAACAGGGGTGGCCAACCCAAATAACCTTGCGAGTCACTTCAGAAAAATGTATAATCCCCTGGGCTGCATATAAAAATATATATCTTTATTGGACTCATTACAAACATTTATTGGAGTGAAAATTTAAAATTGTATGAATTATTACTATCGTTTTAATTATTTTTCATATATACGAACATAGACAGTTTAATAATAATAACGCAATAGTCGAATATGCCTAGCTTCAGCTATAAGCAGAACGATAAATTTACAGGAATCATGCGTGATGCTGCAAGGATCTCTGCGATACAACACTGCTCATTTTTAAAATGTATAAAAACAGGAGCAGCGTACTGAAATATAAACAGTTATGAATATATTTGTTACAAACACTACATTAAAACAAAAATATTGTATTAAATAATCATATTTTGTAAAGTTGTAATGAATCTCACAGGCCGCGAAATTATTCAAGGTGGACCGCGGTTTGCCACCCCTGATCTAGAATAATTGTTATTTACTGATTTTATGTTACTATAGTTGAAATAATTCCTGAATATATTTTGGGCTTAAAAATATATTATTCCAATACATGGTGATTGCTTTTATGTTACTGATTGATATCTATAAATCATATATTAATAATAATTTATTTAGTAATTGTCTTCTGTAGAATATTTCTTGGAAAGAGATTTTAATTGACGGAATATATTCTTTCAACAGATATCTGTATAAAATCTTATTTTGATTTGCAATTTTTAGGATTGTTATCAGATTAAACATTTTTTAAAAATTAAATGAGGAAAATGTGTTGTGAATGATAAATATGCATAGACATCTTGACAAGTAGTAAGTGCCTACTGATGATCTTTTGATCTATATGATGTTGTAATAAAATGATTGTAACAAATGAAAGTATGTTTGATAAAAAAAATTTAGGGGAAAATAATAAACATCGTTTCTTGAATTTTATTTTTTAATACTAATTTTTAAATTGTGACATATGTGTTAATAAGTGGATAAAAATATATATATATTGTGATTTTTTCCCCCTTTGAATTTTGTTCATCTTCAATCATGAAAATCAGAAGGAGAATTTTTTTTACAACTCTGATTATCGTAGTATGGATTAATCTTATGCTAAATTGTTAAAAATCAAAATAATGCTATAAATTATTGTTATTATTATTAAAAGATTATAATTAAGAGACTTAATAATAAAAATGTTGGCAACACATTCTTATTTGATACTGTAAATGTGGAGATAAACATAACGAGTTTGAGCATAAGCTCATATTGGAGTGCATGTATAAAGAAGTTATGAGAATTGAATTTGTTTGTTTGTATTGTGTGATATGAATATGGGTAATACATGATATGGTTTTTTTGTTAAGTTAGAACTGTATAAAGTTCATAATTGTTTTCACATTTTTACGGAAGTTTTCTTCATTTCACATATAACCAATTTATCTTTTATTTTTATTATTGTGTTATTTTATTATCTTTGCTTTTTCTAGTTTTATTTATTTATTTTGGTTATTAGTTGTTTTTTTTTTAGAATTTTGAATTTGTTCTTTGAGACTTCTTTGTTAAAAAATATGTATATGATTTGTTTTCATTAAAAACTGTAACATTTCTTTGTTATTTTCCCATTGCATTTTTCTTTTCTCCTAATGTGTTATCACCATTCCATGTTTTGATATTAAGCTGGATAATTTCAACATTTTATCTGAGTTGTATTGGATTTTAGTATGGTTCCAAGGAAAAGTATTATAAACATGTTAAATGTATATGGAAATGTTTCAAAAAAGCTTTCTATTTAAACTAATATTGTTTTCAAACTCATAAAAAAACAGACTTTTATTAATTATAAGTATATCAAAATCAGATTGGTTGAAGT
>BMAO01029230.1:0-29776 GCA_019973975.1 Trichonephila clavata
AGGAATCAAAGGAATTATATTTAGTATCGACCTGAAAGTTAGCAAGAGTTCATCTCCTTGTTAATTCTGATAGCTGAGATTACTTAGACGGGGATATTAAATTTGAAGGTTAGATTTGAGTATCGGATTTGAGTATTAGGATTATTCTAGGTATTAGGCAATCACTCCGAGGTTTCCACTTATAAATTGAACTTGTGTTTGTTATTTGTGTTTTGTTTGTCCTCAATAAATAATTGTTGTTATGGCTTTTGTTGGTGATGATATGTTTCCTCCTACACTTAGAGGCGCGTCGGGCGATGTAAACTCAGTTCAAAATAGGACTGGGACACGACAAAAGGTAATACTTAAGTAACTTTAATCATTCTGTGCTTGTTTGGTGAAATTGTTTCTATTGGTTTACGTAAAAAAATATAGCTATCGTTCAATGTCGAAATTACTATGACAATCATTATCATTATTCTATGCGACTCTGAACAAAGTTTTCAAACAAGTACTTTAATTATTAACTGCCCTTAATATTTATCAACTATATAAATAAAAACAAGAAGTTATATTTTTGTTTTCTATTAGGTTTCGCAATGGTACTTTTAAACTTTGTAGACCTAGTACATTGTCAAGGAGTTGGTATTAGTTTTCAGCGCGGCACTGTATAGGCGATACCAATCATTGCAAATAATTCTGACGAAAAGTTTCCTCCCCAGAGGAAGGCACCTGAGCTCTGAAAATGCGAACGTGCACTAGGATTTTTTTTTTAAAATTTACCGAGGGCATCCAATCTATAAATATACACTATAGGGATCTTTTACATGTCGTATAATCATACGACATGGCAGCTGTCGATTTTCTGCAAATTGATATTTTGCAGACCTATTACATTCCCCAGAAGCTAGTATCACTTTTGAGTGCTGCACCATATAAGTGATACCAATTACCGCAAGTAATTTTGAGCTCCTCCAAACATTTTTGAGTACGATGTCATAATAAAGGATCATTGCAAAACTCAGCCCGAATGAAAGGTATAATTAATTTCTTAAGGATCTCCAAGTAACTCCTTCCAGTTATTTCACACTAAAAAAAAAGAAGAAGAAAAAGACAGAACGCTTTGCTTGTTGATATGCGTTAGTGGCCTAATCGTCCTTTATTGCATATTCATTATAGTTTCATCAGTTTCCAACTTATCGCGAAGTTGAGCGATATTACTGGTTGCTTCGTTTCCTATTGTTTCCACAGTGCCCTTGCATTTTACAAATATTCTTAAACTTTCAATACCATTCCAAATGGCAATTCACTGCACTAAAGTCGGACGTACTTGTGCCATGGTCTCACTTTCCCTACTAAAACACAAGCGCCCTTTGTCGCAGAACTATTATTGAACTCATTGAAACACTAATAGGAATTGCTAATACCAGCTCTTACAACTTAACCCTATAGCCCTGAACCCTTATGGCATTAACATATTACCCAGTATTAAAGTGTGCATATATTTTTTATCACATCTGTACACAACCCTTACAAATGATGATAAATATATTTGTAGCTAAAATAACAGTTATGATAAACACTCATTGTTTAATACAATTTTTGTATAAAAATTGCTGTCAGTACCTACTGTTATGATTTTTTAAATCTAATAGGGCTGCAAATTGATATTTTGCAGACCTATTACACATTCCCCAGGAGATAGTATCACTTTTGAGTGCTGCACAATATAGGCGATACCAATTACCGCTAGTAATTTTGACGCCAGTTTCCTCCCCAGAGGGAGGTGCCTGACCTCTGATGATGTGAAATTGTACTTAGGCATTTAAGTTTGCAGAGAAAACCCAATCCAAACGGGCACTCAAGAGATTTTTTACACCCCGCATAATGATACAACATGAACGCTGTCAATTTTCTGCATCATGAAAATCCACCGACTTTGGCCGGGGTAGAGCCCGCAACCTTAGGTGCAGAAGGTCAGTGGCAAATCAACGTACGCTCCCAGCCTGCCTATTGGTTGTAAATTGAAATGAATTTTTCGTTATAGTAAAGCAATTTGATTAATATACATTCTAATATTGTTAAAGAACCTCGGTTATTTGATGAAAATAGTTGATAAATAGTGGAGTAAAGTTTATTTGAGTTTATTTTACTAATAAGCTTTATTATCTTCATCTGATTTCCAAAACAATGTTTAAGTTAGAAGAATCGGACATATAAAATGAATAAATATATGGCATGTTATATTATTCTAAATATGTTACTTTATAGTGTTTCATTAAAAAGTAAAATTAATGTGCAAATAATTCAGATATACAACGTCAGTAATTATAGACATATCGGAGATAGATAAAATAATACGCATTTTTAACCTGAATTAGCATTTTCATTATGCACAATATATGAAGCAGCAGTTCGAATAGGTATAGTTGTGTATACGTGTAATATACCTCACATATAAGGTAGTTACATTTTATAACGTTCCCATTCTTTTAATACATTCCCAAATCTGTTAGTCCTAAAGGTAAAGAAAATTTCATCTCCCTTAATAGTTAATATATTGTTATTAATTTCAGTAAATATACAGTTTGGTGGTTGAGAGCATCAAGTCAGTTTTTCATTCCCCATGTTTAATAAAAACGATTTAAGATGCACTTTGTGTTACCTAAGGTGGCATTAACCCCTTAAAACCGCGTTTCTCAAGCAGTGGGGCTCGCCCTCCTAGGGAGGAGTGGTAACCGCACGAGGTAGGAGCAAGCATATTAAAAAGTCGAAAACAAAATATTACTTAAAAAATATTAATTTACTGAAACTATGCAAACAAAATACATTCTGACATGATAAAAAATAAAATGCACATTAACACTGATATAATACACTTATAAATGTATCAGTATTGCACAATGTATTTTATAACTTGTGTAACTATACTACGTCAAAAACAAGTTTGATAATAACCAGTGTCCCGGGCTTGCATTAAAACCATCTTGATAATTTGTATATTTTATAATTAATCTCTTAACTACCAATTAATACCTACTCGATCCCCCCCCCCAATTTCATCATTTTCCAAGTAGACGGGTGAATGTGATGTTTTTTTAAGGGGGGGGGGACGCAAATCTCTGAAATAAGTAAATCCTTCGCAAACACTGTAAAGGTCCTTTTATTGCATTCCAAAGCCTTCGGAATAATTTTAGGAATAGCATTTTCCAGAAAAGAGCGTACTTCGGAAAGACATATAATATATACGTCCCGGGCAATTAATGTTTTGGCTGAGTGACACGTTTATTTACGCTGTGTCATTTAAGAGGTTAAAGCCGTAATGTAGCTTTAGCGTCAAAGAATAGTATTTTTGTATTCAATATAATGTTATTGTATTGAGGGTGACGCGATGAAAATTATGATTGAAAATTGGGTCGCAAATATTGAAAGTTTGAGAAGCACTGCTCTAAAACGAGAAATTACCACAAGGGAAGATTTTCTGCCCTAGTGGACAAAAGTTAGCTTAGAATACAATCAAATGGACTGAAATTGATGTAATCTTAGAGTATAAATCAATGGATATCCGGCACCTTAAAATAAATATTGGAACTAAATACACAGCCAAGATGGGACCGAGTACTTAGGATAGAATGTTTCTTAGAGGAGTTGTTAAACAAGAGCAGTTACAGTGTTGGAAAACGTGTGAAAAAGACAATTCGTCTAATTAAATTACAACTTCTATACTGTAACGTGTATGTTACAATTAAGCCAGTGCTTCTCAAAGTTTCAATATTCAATCATAATTTCCATCGCGCGTGCTACCTCTCCCCCTCATACAATAACAATGTATTGAATTCAATAAAACTACACTTTGAGGCTAAAACTACGATACGACTTTAACCTCTTAAGTGTCACCGGCGTATTTAAACGTCTCGCTCAAACAAAGCATTAATTACCAGGGACGTATATATACGTCTTTCCGAAGTACGATCTTTTTCTGAGCACTGATATCCATAAAATTATTTCGAAGGCGTTGGAATGCATAAAAAGGACATTGACAATGTTTGCGAAGAATTTACTTATATTTCAAATTATTTGCTTCTTTATCTCCCTCCCCCCAAACCATCACACACGCGCGCCTACGTAGAAAACGGTTGGCACTTGGAAGCGAATCGCGTAACTTTTAATCGGCAGTTAAGTGATTAATTATAAACCGTAAACATTATCAAGATAAGCGTTAATCGATGGTGATATCACTTATCATAGATAAGCGTTAATACATTGACTAGCACTGATACATTTTTATAAGTGTAATATATCAGAGTAAATGTGTATTATGTTTTTTATTATGCCAGAATGTATTTTGTTTGTTTATTTTTTTTAAAGAAATAAAATAAAATTAGTAAAAATTAATAATTTTTTAAAAATTATCTTTTATTTTCGACTTTTTAAAACGTTTGCTCCCCCCCCTTGTAGATTTGTCACGCCCCCGAAGGGGGGGTGCGCCCCACAGTTTGAGAAACGCTGACGTAAGCTTTTGAGACCTCAATACTCAGATATGTCTATTGTTATGCTGCACACTGAATGTAATTCATACGAGAAGTCGAGTTTCCGCTACTCCTGTATCTTGTTTTGTCGTTGGATGCAGCGCTATCGCCGATCGTCTCTATGCTGCAGTGTCAAAGAAAACCACAATAATGATCACCATGCAGACATTCTTTGTAGATCCACATGTCAACGTAGTGTTGTTCTGCAAACAAATATAATTCTTCATTCAAGAGCCATGGTGTAGCTGTATGATCCTGCAAGGACAACTGACAACATTTCTGTCTTCTGGGGTGTTAGTAGTTTCAAGTTATTGAGAACCTGCGTTACGTTCTGTGTGTGAACCATCTAAACACAACACTACTTTTAGCAGCACGTTGCCTTCCGACCAATTTCACCTAACTCTCTCGATAGGTTACGATTCTACTGCTATTGGATAAAGATATGCGATCCTCTTTCGTTTTATACGAAGCATTTCCTGATTTTTTGACAACTAGCATTCAGATCAGTGGCATAGATACCAATGGGTTAGGCGGTGCCTTGCACGGGGGCCATCGAACTCTGACCACCAAGCAAGCCAAATTTTCAAAATTATTGAAAATTTTGTTTTCTGTAAACTGTTTTTTAAAAATAAATTTCTATTTCCATGAAAAATCTTACTATACTTATTATTACGTTTTAAAAAAACCTACACAATAAGCAATTCCTTCTTAGTTACATTCTAGTTTTAACAACAATATAATTCGTAATATTTCAGTTTCCGGTTTCAATATTTCGGAATCGTAGCCGTATTTGCAATACACTGATGTAATTTTACTCCCCGTCCTCTGGTGGCCGCGGCAGCCAAGTGGTCTAGGCATCGGATTATGGCTAGCGTGTCATGAGTTCGATCCCAGTACCACTGAAGACCCGCCGTGTAGGGGAGCGATGTACGTTAAATCTGTCGAGAGCTCAAACGTTGGTGTTGTGTGGTAGTTATGAGAGGGGGTGCAAGCTCAGGTGTCGTCCGCGTCACTTGAACATGGTTCAAAGTAACGCGGACCGTCTCCAAAAGCCCCCGTGTAGCTGAACAGTGGGACGTCAATATTTACTCACTTGCCCCGTCATCTGCTCTTTTTCCAGGGATTTTTTTTAAAAAAATAATTATAATAACATTGTAATGTATTTCCTTTTTCATGCAAATTGTTTGCATCATTTCCTTTCTATCTCGGTGGACCATTTTGCAGCTTCAAGCCCTCTGGTGGATGAGTTCGATTCTCCCGAATAAATAAATAGATTATTTGGATTCTCTTACGGCGTTTTGTAGCGTAACTTTATATTTCTCTCTCTCTCTTTCCTCTTTTTAAAGTCAGTAAGTACTCCAGCACATACGAATTGCATTAGATAAATTTTGAAACTAAAACTATGGATAAAAAAAAAAGAAACCCAGTGGTGCGGTTAAGCGCAAACAACGCCAAGAAAGAGAAGTAAATAAGAATTGCACCTTTGTATATTTGATATATTCATATATATATATTTACTTTTTATTTGATAAATTCCAACCAACCTTGGGTCCTCATTTTTTTTTTTTTTTGCACCAGGTTCCTTGGATACCTAGATACGCCACTGATTCAGATATTGTGTGATTTACCGTTTATACAGAGTTTGATTTACCGTTTCGCCTTCCTATGTCGTTCGATTGTGTTAAAATGCTAATAATTTCAATTTGTAAGCAACTTCTTTTCGTGCGAATTTAAAATTTTTATCATTCCTCCTTCACGATGTTGCAATTTTAATTTTCATAAAAGGAGAGAATTTTAAATTTTAAGAAGAACAGTAGATGAAACACGTCATGTTTATGGTATGGAAATAGCAATTAAGATTATAATACACATGAGAAGAAGAATATAACTGGATTTGAGAGAGAAAAACATTTAAATGCATACTATGACTGTAATTATAGTATCCCATAACGTTTGTTTTCGAAGATTCACATTTTCCATTTCATAAAGGTGAAGAAAGAGCGCTGTCTCAGCCTCATTAATAATTTTAACATATCGACAATTCTCAGATAACGATTAACATCTTTTCTCGAAGCAAGCTCTGCCAGCTTAAAAAATATTATTTAATTTCCTTAAATTAATATTTATATGTACCTTTTATCACAGCAGTTAAGTACACAGATTGGATATTGAAGCAAATTTATTTGGAAAGAAATGTGTAGTTTCTTGAATGGTGTAGAGAAGTAATGCCCAAAATTCCTGCCCCGCACTGGTACCGGTCTGAGGATCAAATGGTACAGGGAAACATTTAAGTATTTCTATTTTATTTACTGTGGTTTATTTCTCTCGGATTTGTGTGGCTTTCTATCTTAATCCATTTCATGTTAAATCACTTTGTGTTTATGTTTTGGTATAATTGTATTTTGTTCTGAGGGCGTGTTTAAATACAATTAAACTAAAATTATTAAATCGAAACAACCTATTATATATATATATATATATATATATATATATATGTGTGTGTGTGTGTGTGTGTGTGTGTGTGTAAGTAATATAAGTAAAAAATTTCCACTAAGTGGGCAACAACGATAAAAAGTTTGGGGAGCTCTGGTGTAGAACGATATATAAAATAAGAAACTTTATTTCAGGTCATTATCATTTGCTTATGAAGCTTACTTAAATTGCTTTATTAAAAAAAATTGATGAATAACTAATCATTTTTAAGTACTTTTTTCGGATACTTCATTGTGGAAATGTATGTATTTTTATAAATCATTCTGTAAATCGTACTAAATAAGCATCAACAAGGATCAATTTGACAAATATATGTTTATTATACATAGAAATTCTACAGTTTTGTTCGGATGTTTTTATAATAAAATATATGTAAAGCTACTATTATTTTGTGATTTCGGTGAGTTTTAAAGCTCTGTTGAGTGGTTTCATGTTATGCAACAATTCCAGAATCTATGTTGCTCAAAGGATAAAACACATTTGCAGAATGCATTTCCTGCAACGTTAGGCACATTGAAAAACTCATAAAAAAGTTTACTCAAAAGACCATTTTCGCTCTTCTATTTCTTTGAATTTCTTTTAAAATTTTCAAACAGTTATTAGATTGTTTCAATACAGGTTGTAAATGCGTATAAATATATTATAATAATTTTTGCTTATGTATTTATTTAAGGAAAAGGAAGCATATAACAGATATTTTTATTACTGGGTTATTTAATTGATAAAAAAAATGAAATGTTGTCTGTAAAATATCTTATTTAAGAATGATTTGGTATTAAATGCTATTTACAAGTTTTTTTTCACGTACAATTTTGCAATCGGAAATACAGATGATAAAATTATGATTTAATTTAAAAAAAATAATAAATTTTTAATTTTGTTATGTCCTTATATAAAATATGTAAACAAATTCAGTAAAATCAGGCTTTGTATGAACTCTTATGAGGGAGAGATGGGATAAAAAAGAGTCATGTGTTCTATTTCACTACGCAGATAAAATTGGAAAAGCGAAAATAGCCCATTGAAAAACACGTAAATTTCTTAAAATATTCAGAGATACAACTTGTCATGAGAATTTATAATCCTCTATTTTGCTCATATTAACCATCGGCATCTTTTCAACCGAAGGTTCTTCATCTTTTGGGGCAGGTCTTGTTGAACCACGGCATGAGAGTGTTGCTTTAAGTTCATGCCACAACATCAAAGGTATTGGCTCCTGAAAATAAGAATGAAGGTAAAATTTAATTAATTGAACTACAAATTCTGAAAGGGTTCCAATTGAATAACAGGGTAGCAGTATATGAATTTTACAATATTATCGACAAGTATTTTTAAGTATTTCACGCTCCTCATTGAAACATTATATACGGTGTATAATATTAAATATTACCATGCCATCATTTCAAAAGAAATTTGTATTTCAAAACTTAATAAAAAATTATTATTAAATATAATATTTTATGATTAAGCAGTTTAATTTGAAAACTATTAAAAATGTGCATAGCTTTCATTTAAAGGAAACATTAAAGTTCTTTTTGAAAATGATTAACCAAACATTTTTGTAGTGCAATGTTCCTTAATAAAACCATTTCTAAAAAAAATCAATTAAAAATATTTTAAGGAAATCTTAATATATTGCTTTCAAAAACACAATAAAGGTACTTTTAAGAAAATAAGTACAGTTATATCTGATTACTAGTCAAAATACCTTTTATTATTTGATAACATACATTAACTACGTTTTCCAATAAAGTTTGCTTACTTATTTTACAGTACAATTTTTTAAATCATAGAAACATTAACAGACAAAATAAATAATAGTTTAATGGATCCCCCCCCCGCCAATTTATACAACTTCAGAATACTAATATTTGTTTTAAAATGATGATGTAGTAAGGTAGACTTAAGATAAAAATAAATAATATTGCTGTAGAAAAATAATTTCCAACCAAAATTTTAAACCCGCATGTTAAGCTCTTGATACAATTAAACTCGTTAAACACAAATATTTATTTTACAAGGAATATATAAGATAGTAACCATTTATAATTAAAATCATTGTTTTTAATTATTTGTGTCTAAAAGAGTTTAAATTCATGGTATTGTCAAACTCTGATAAATGGTTGTTGCATTTTTCGTGAAAAAAAATGAATAATATAATGATTCACATTCATTGGTGCAGTTGTGCAAACTGTAGTTACATTTTCGAATACTTTGTATGTAATATAATGGCATTATTTAGAATAATAAACATTTATTGTATTATTTTAAAACAGATACAAAAAAAAAGAAGCTATTTAAATAAAAGTTTGCTTAGAAATTGTTGTTTTCATTATATTTGCAGTTGTGGAATTTAAAGTAAACATTCTATATAGCAGTTTATTCCTTAAAGTGTTATTCATATATTATGACTTTTATAAATTGGTAATTTTAGAACGTCAAAGATTAATGTCAAATTATACATTTAACAAATTATTTATTCGTCTATATACTATTAAATAAGGTTTAATATGGCTTCTTTACGAATGAGATTTTGTATTTACTTTATCTAATAAAAATATTTAAATACTGGTAAACCATGGACATTGTTGTTTCATAGTATTCCTCAGCTTTTTTCAAAGAAATATTTTTTACAGTTTTGATTTTTGCTTGATTCTGATCTGTGTATTTATACATAATTTACATTTTTATTACATTTAGAATTATAATACACATCAGAAGAGTTACAATTTTATTTAAAATTTAGTACATTTCGGAATGTTTATTTAAAAAAGCTCATAAATACATAAATATACTTTATTTTCATTTCTCCAAATATTATTTTTATTCATCATATCAAAGTTCAACTGAATATAATGTAACCTCTAACTTTTTAAAAATACTTAAATCATTATATATAAGCTAAAGATAGATTTTATGTTACTTGCGTATTATACTGTGAATAAATTTAAAAAAAAAAGAAACGAGCCTTAGAGTAGTCGCATACCATGTGTGACATCTGACATGTTATTGTGGTAAATTCGTAATAGCAACTTAAATCCTGAAAACAATGAAGCGAGTATGATTGGAAATAATTTTCTACGGAATAATTATATCTTTAATGAAAATTTTATTTAATTAACACAAGGAGTAATGCAATTTTTTTATCAAAAATAATTATTCTTGTTCAATTTGGGGAAGAGCGGTAATGATAATTTATGATAACTAAAATATAACACATATACTTGTGTTTTCAAAGTATTTAAAAACCGTTGTGAAAAATAGCGTCAATAACAGTACCGCAGTTAGTTGTCGAAACATTTCGATTTGTGTTCATTTCGAGCTTGAGTTCATCATTCAAAAAATCTATGAGTGGCTCGGCTTCTAGCAAACTGAAGTTAACTTTAAAATCACCAATCAAAATCATGGGAAGTGTGAGTGATAGTTCTTTTTTAAAAAGAGCTGAACCACCTTCGGTATATAGTAAAAGTAAAAAATGCAGGAAATCTTTAATTTTTTTAACCGTTTTATTCGGAGAAATGTATACGACTACCGAAATCACTGTTTGTCCATTTTCAAATAAGCATTCTGCTGCACATATGTCCCGAATCTCTTGACTTACAATACCCAGTCCCCTTGTTTGACAATAAGTAATATCCATATGAGGAGCCACAACATGTGAGGTGTTCTGTTTGCGATATATTGCAACACCAGCTGCTCTGTGGCCCGGTCGTTTAAATTGTACGTAGCAATCGAAGTCAGGTACCGAAACACGTTCGTCATTGTCTAACCACTTCTCTGCCTAAAGGACTTAACTTCTTCTCTGATCTTAAAGTGAGAAAACAAAAACAAAGATCCCACGGCCTAGACCGAAGGGGGTAGGGGGTGGAGCCCCTTCCGAATGAAGGAGAAAAAACAGAACTTCACTGAATAGCGCGTGCTTCCATATTTCCTATTACGCATTTTCGTCCCTTTCCACGAAATCAATACCACAAAAGTCCAGCAATCGAAAGGAAAGATGTTACACATAAAAAAAATTAAAAAAAACGTCGCCAATTTAAAAAAAGATGTTGCTTAATGATGTCGAAGTTATTACTACTTTGGGAAAAATAAGCATTGAAAACGGTTTCCCAATTTTGGCTGCATATCGCTTGAATTGACGACATCTTTTGAGTTGAAAAATATTGACCAACACTATAATAGTATGTTATAATAGGAAATTTTAACACTTTTTAAATGATTTTTTGTGTGGAAAATCTCGCATTGTATTGGTTCCACAAACGAATTTAATACAAAGCTATTGTTGTTGTTGTCGTGTCCTTCCCGCAGGGAAGGAATGAAAGTTGCCATTTCCTGTGAGACAGGTTGGACTTCGTATCGATAGATGGTGACACCACCTATCTCCACCTCCACAATTTTGGCACGGAACTGAAGGGGAGGGAAATATTCTCCAGCCCCCTGCACTCGTGGTTTCTGCTGCGACCTCCAACAAGACTTTCGGACCCACTGTTCTAACGAGCACGTACTCCGTCTATACTCGGTAATACATAGCTATTACCAATTCTGAATAACAATTTTTTATCAGTAAATATGAGTGAAATTTCTTATGTATGTATTAATATGTTCTCTCCAGTTAGTTTGTTTTACATGAAACCAATTTTTTTTTTTTGTTTTTTTTTTTTTTTTTTTTTTTTTTTTTTTTTTTTTTTTTTTTTTTTTTTGTTTTTTACATAAACAATTTTTTTTATTTGCTGCATTAAAAAAATATTAATTCTCTAATTAAACTTTTCTAAAAGTGTGAGCAAAAATACATTAAATAAATGCCAAATAACAATTAAGTAAATATAATATAATTGTCATACAAAAAACTAAATCTGAGAATTTTCCAAGCATAGATTTATTTTTAACGGCATATTTACTTCCTTATCCATATGGTAAAATGTTAAATTTAATAATGAAGAGTGTGCACACATAAGATATCCAGTGAATGCTTTCTAAGTACTGTATATTCTATAAGACATCATAGAAGAGTTAATTAAAATATATTTATAAAACTTTATAATTCTCAAAAAAGTTTTGGTATACATTTGTACCAAATCTATTACAGAAATTCGATCTGAGACACATATGTGCAACGAATATTGAATGTATCTGATTCATACTTTTTGCAATGGAATTCGAAAGATTCCTATTGTCCCCGAGAAAAATCAGTGTAAAAGAAAAAAAAATCCACAAATACCATTGATAAGGATCACGTTGCAATAAAATTAGTCTTACCCTATCAAGCATCTTGTTAGCCTTCCAGATAAACTCGAGAACCACGATAATAGCTCCAAGGCACGATCCGATACCGAGAACCAAGAACACACCACCCACGTTCCGGATACCCATTTCCGCGGAAGAGGAACTGCTATCATCAGGACAACGTTCAGAAGCTTTCCACCATTTGTCTTTTAGTATTTGAAGTTGCTGTGATTCCTGAAGTGCTAAAATACCTCTAGACAAGACCGCTCTGTACGGAGAGCCTAAATTGAAGTAAAAAGATTATACATAAATAAGAATAACGTTCCACAGGTTTTTGCATAAATTTACAAAAAAAAGAGTTTTCCATTTTATGTTTTGAATGAAACTTAATAACATTTGCAATAAGGTATTGTTTCCTTTTCATAGATCTTCATTCAAATTTTCTTTCCTATATTTGAATGCATATGAATACCAAGTTAGGTCCGCATAATAACTGCAAAAGTCATTATCCTACGCACGATTTGTTTTAGTTAAAATAGAAGTCCTACCTTATAATAAATAGTTTACGGAAATTCCGTAAATTATTATACTTTAGAACGTTCATTTTATCTACCAAAGTATTTTTTTAAAAAATAATTCATTTAAAAGAATTATGAAATTTTTATGTATGAAAAAAACCCTGTTTTTTTATTTCTTATTTTTTGGAGTTTACTTCTTAAGAATCGATTTTCATATAAAGCCCACGGTATGGAAATATTATGAAGAGGGAAATTTTAAGAAAAGCGTTACCAAAAAGCGTTACGCGCGCTTCAGCGCGTGTACTAAATCGCTGCCGAAGAAAAAATGAAGAATTTCTATTTTTTCTTTATTTTTTTTAAAAGGGTGATCGTTCTTTTCCTATCAAATAAACAAAAAATAATTGCAGATGCGCAAGGATCACTTACTTTGCCACGATACGGTATAATTTTTGTTACAAAATAACGACATTTTCCATTTTTTACGATTTTTTGTAAAATCGGCCAATATTAATTCATTTTCATTAAAACGGTTTTTCAATCGTTCTGTAGGAATTTTCTAATATCAGAATGTATCAAAATTCTCTACTAAAAAGTCTCTCTATTGTACTTTTCGAATCAGGGATTTAAATAGGAAATACTAAAAACCCTTTTTTTGCGATTTTTCAACAAAAAAAAACTCACACACACACAATTTTAATTAAACACTGAATTGATTTTTTATTTATAAACATAATCACACAAACATTTTTTCTAAGTGTCAAATTTTGATATCTATGCTCTGTTTAAAAATTTAAAAGATTGCTTAAAAATTACGGATTAAAAAAAAATTGGTGTTTTCGTCTAATTCCCGTTTTTAAAAAAGTATTTAAGAAGATGTTGTTTCTTATATTTTTTGTCTAAAAATCACCGTTATTTTTATCGTTCTGGGAAATTTGGAAATAATATTTTTAAAAATAAGCCCTTAAAAAATTAAGAATTTTAAAAAACTTCGCAAACATTTACTATCTTTTTTCTTTTTAGCATAATTGGCGTCGAAAACCCTTTTTCGAGTCAAGATACAATTCTGGGCTTAGCTCAGTGCTTCTCAAACTTTCAATATTTGCGACCTAATATTCAATCATAAATTTCATCGCGCCCCCTCCTTACAATAACAATGTATTGAATTAAATCATCTTATACTCTAAACCTACACTGGTGTCAAAAAGTTAAGCATAAATCATAAAATGCGAAAAACATGCAGTAAATATTCTTAAAATTATTCCGAATTTCTTGAGGATATTAATTAGGTGAAGAAGAAACATTGGGTTTAAGCAAAAAATTTTAGTCGACTACGTCCTGCGCGAAACACCGGCGCATGACGGAACGCTGAGAAACTGATTCACGCAGCATAGGCAGTTCAGACAAGTTTCGTACAACTGCTGTGCGAAGGAACGTTGCTAACCATCAAACAAGGTGAATGATGGAACAAAGACGCCAATTGGACATGTTTACGAAAGGAAGAATCTTTGGAATCCTGGAATCCTCACGATCAAAAACCGAAGTGTCTCGAATTCTGAATGTGGACCAGTCTGCGATCTCAGGACTGTGACAGAGGTTTCAAAGAACATAAGATGTTACCCGACAACTAGTATCAGGTCGACCAAGAGTCACAACCCCTCGCCAAGACCGATATCTTGTAAGAAGTGCGCGGCGTCAGAGGAGCAGTACTGCCAGAGCTCTGGGTTCGGCGCTCACAGTTGCCACAAGAATACGAATTTGGAGACAAACTGTTTACAGGAGATTCAATTATGCTGGTATGTATGCCAGGAGATAAGCAGTTTGCATTTCTCTCACGTCTGCGTATAAATGCGCTCGTTTGAAATGGAGTTTCAAACTTCAACATTGGAGTGTGGGAGATTAGGCCAATGCTTTGTTCAGTGACGAGTCCCGGTTTAGTCTGAGTAGTGATTCTCGGCGGGTAACGATACGGAGAGAACGTGGAACTCTCTTTGAACCAAGAAACATAACGGAAGGACACCATTTTCCTTCAAGGGAAGTAATGGTATGGGCAGGCATCATGATGGACGGCCGCACATACTTCCATTTCTTTGACACGGGGTCTGTGACTGCTATAAGATACAGAGACCAAGTTCTTGAGCCTTATGTTCGCTTGTTTCGGTGTGTTGTCAGTCCTGATGATAATGCGCCATGTCACCTAGTGGTGCTGATTGATGACTTCCTTGAAACGGAAAACATTCAGCGGATGTCGTGGCCTGCGAACTCCCCTGATTTAAATCACATTGAACATGTATGGGATATGCTCGGGAGACAAATTGCAGCCCTTTCGCACCCAGCAAGCTACGTTACAGAACAGAAGGGAGCTCTCCAAGAAGCTTGGAACCGTTTGAGCCCACAACTCATTCATCATCTCATAGCAAATATGGTGAATCGCTGTGCAGCGTGCCTGGCTGTCAGAGGTGACCACACTCCTTATTAAACTGCAGCATCAGTATTTTATTTAATGTTTTCTTTAATATTTTCTTTAAAGTGTGAATCCTTGCTGTGCTCAGTTTTCTTTCAAAATGCTACTTTGGATAATAAAATTAATTATTATCATTCTTTTGATGTGCTTACTTATTTTATACCCATTTTACATTTGCATATCACGTTTCCCGCCATTCTAATTTACAGCTCCTTCGTTGTTCACATAATTATCAATTATTCTTAACTTTTGGACACCATTGTACATTTCGACTTTAACCTCTTAAGTGCCACCGGCGTTTATAAACGTCTCGGTCAGCCAGTGTGCCAATTACTCCGGACGTATATATATGTCTTTCCGAAATACGATCTTTTCTGTGCACTGCTATCCATAAATTTTTCTGAATGCTTTTTGAAATGCAATAAAAGACATTGGCAGTGTTTGGAAGAATTTACTTATTTCCGAGGATTTGCTTATTTATTCTTTTTCTATCCCCCCCCCAATACACCACATACGCTCGCCTACGTGCTTAACGGTGGCATTGGGGAGCGAATCAAGTAATTTTTATCGGCATTTAAGGAATTAATTATAAACCGTAAAAATTATGAGGATATGTGTTAATTTCTGTTTTTAATTTTATACATGACAAGCCTATGGGGTCATTGGTAATTATTAAACTTGTTCTTTACTTAGTATATATTGTTATATTAATAAAAAATAATTAGCGCAGTACTAATATATTAATAAGTGTGTCATATCAGTTAAAATGTGTACTTTATTATTTTTTTTAATATCTCAGAATGTATTTTATTTGTTTACTTTCAGTTTATTAATAATTTTTTTAAATTATCTTTTGTGTTCGACTTTTCAATACGCTCGCGCCCACTTTGTAGGGTTACCACGCCCTCCTAGGTGGGCGCCCCCCTCAGTTTGAGAAACGCTGTCTTAGCTCTTTTGACAAAGAAGTTGACTATAACAATTGAAAATCGCCAAATTTGGCGGTATGTATTTAATACTGTTTTGTTGCGTTGAATAGCAAAGTAACGAAGAATAACTATCAAAAATAAATTTTGTTACAACAACACGACCAATATGCTCCGTTAGAATATTCCCTTTGTAGCGGTATATTTATAAGTCAGTAACAGCCTCCGGACAAAGGTGATTGAGTTCATCAGTTTTTCTAGTTTTCATCTTACTACAATTGATCAAACTATGATCAATAAAATAGATAGAGAGGATATAATTTTCTTTTCTCTCAACTACCAGTCTCCAAGCACCGGCACGGGATCTCCGGGGAGATATTGTGCAAAATGTACACATTTTGATGTTATTAGAAGCATGGCTTCGCAATGAGAAATTAGTTGAAATTGAAATTTTTTAGCTCATTACACATTATAGAGAACCAAGTATTAATCGTGGGGATGGGGTCGCCATCTATCAAAAAGTGTGCTATTCACAACATAAGTTTAATAGAAAAGATGATGATTTTGTAAGAGAAATGTACCTAGTACGTTAATCAAACTAAATCTAATTTGGGATATATATGCGCCGTGAGATGCACTTTACCGAACGGTAAACCCATTGGTGTCGTCACAGTTTATATTTCTGTCAATCAGAATGTTACTGACATTATAGATCATATCCACGATTATTAACATGTACAGAAGGTGGTTTTAAACTCTACTGCGGAAACAGTATCATATACTTCCACTTATACTTGATGGCGATTAAAATATTGATTTCGATAAAGATGAAGGATTGAGATTAGTCCAATTTTTAAAATCAGAGCCTAATTTGGAATTTGTTTCTTGTAGATCACTGGGGACAACTAGGCATAGTACGCGAGATTTTCATGATTCGTAAACCATGTATCTACCGACTTTCACGTATCATACTTGAGTTGCCACAAACCTCTTGTCACAGTAGTTAATAATGGCGAGAGCATTAATGTAATTAATACTCAAAGTGAGATATTAATAGTGAAGTAAATCAATCTTCTTTATTTAATATATGAGTAATATATATTTATGTCACTAAGTGACGGATACTATTTTACCGAATCAATATGAAAAATGTGAATCGGATAAAGAAAATATATCCATTTATACATGCGTTTATTCACCCTGTTGCCTACTACATAATCAAAAACAACCGTACTTAAGGGGTAAACTGCAGTCGTGCGTCGGAGCCGACATATGCATTTTTTTTTTTTAATTTACAATTATTTTAGAAATAAAAAAGGATCATGATGATATAAGATTAATAAAAAAACGAAATAATTAACTTAAAATTTACCGTTTAAAAAATATATCTGTCTTTTGCAAGGTAACTCGAAAAGTTTAATGGCAGGTATATCAAATTGCGTAATATTTTATTATAATCAATAATATAGTAGTTAGGTTATCATGCTTCACACATTTAACTTCTATAATATGGGAAATTTGTTTTATCGTACCATCCACTGCATATAAATATAAATAAAGTAATTGACATTTATATGCTCGAGTCTTTTATTAAAACTAATATTATTAAAAAAAGATTGTATAATGAAAATTTATTTTATTTTTTACTTAAATATATATGAGGTGTGACATTTAAATAACTGGACAAGTCTTGAAAATTAGCTTTATTGAAAACAATATACAAATGTATTTTAGTTCCTTTCAACATACTCTCTTTCACCAATACAAATATATATATAAATTTTCCACCGTTCAAAGCAGCGTTGCTGCTCATTAAGTGTCATCATATTCAGCAAGTCCGCCATTTTTGCTTCACCTCTTCTACAGATTGAAAATATATTCCCATCAATGCATTTTTCATTTTAAAAACAGATAAAAATCATATGGTGTGAGATCTGGTGAGTACGGTGGATGCTAGAGCACATTAATGCGTTTGTACGCCAAGAACTGTTTTACAGAGAGTGCTATAGGCACACACGGGCATTGTCTTGGAAGAAAAGCCTTGTGTTGTTGCTCTACAGATCTGGAATATTCTTTCTCACATTTGTCTCTCTCTAAGCTTTCTTTAACTTCAATGTAGTACTGCTGTTTTACCATTGGGAATTGAAGTATCAATTCAACCATGATTATGTCATTCATATCAAAGAAAACGATGGACACGACTAGTTCTTAATGTCACACATCGACCAGGATGTTTATTATTTTCAACAACCTCTCGATCTTCCGAAAATCGTCTGTGCCATTCAAAAATCTGACTATGTAACATGCCTCAAACTTCTCATTTAACAATTTAAAATATACATTTTTTTAATTTCACGTAGAATTGGAAATTTATGCGCAGCTTGAATTTTAAGTTTATCATGATCACGACACTTCAGCACAACAACGTCTTACTCCAAAAAGATCAAAAACAAACTGAACGAGATAGAGGGATGGATTAATGTGCCACCAGCACCAAAAAGATTAAGATTAACTGTGTTCTGTTCCCACTCTTTAACACCAAGCCTAACGGTTAAGGCATGCGGGGGATTTTCCACAACTTTTATTTTAATGAAGTATTTTCTCAAACCTATATAAACCGTTTATTCAATGGCAATAAATATCTGAGTTATAAAACGTAAACGGGCCTCAGATATTATCACTGAATAAAACCAGAGTGAATATAAACTTTATTCTTTGCTATAAAAATAATTTACAAATCATAAAAATCCCTTTTTATTCATAAAATACATATTAAATATTTATTTTTGTATCTATTTAATAAAAGATATTTCGCAATACTACTTAAAACCTAAAAAAATATAAAGTAAAGTAAAAAAATAAACGAAATCAGAAAACTTCTTATAACCCTGAACAATACGAAATATTAAAATTTTTCTTAATTTACTTTTGATGAAAAGTTCATGTATATTTCATGATAAATAATTCAAAGAGGCATACATATATTTATCAAAATGTGTATATTATAAATGAGTAATAATAATTTAATATTAAAAGGGTCACATTCTTAGGAATACAATAAATTCTTCTAACACGATTTCTGGAAAATGTTTTTAATGTTCTCAATTTTGTGAACCCATTATATATATTCCATTTTCTTTCTTACAGACAAGATTTCTTATGCAGATATAGCGTTTGCATTAAATTTATTGGAACTGCTGTTATTTTGGATTAATTCATTTTCAATTATCTCTTAGTAAACGTCTATCTTACCTGGTGGAGTTGCTATTCCATACCCTTTAGAATCCAATTCTCCTCCTATTCTCGTAAGATCACAATTCCTCTCAGTAACATACTCTATACTTGTGGATTCCATAAGAAAAGCATAGTTTCCCATCTTGACTCTCTCAATACCTTTATAATTATCTTCAGGAAATACCGATGGTCTTTGAGATTCCATAAAAGACCACATTCTTTTGTATATTGGATAGTTCGATGTCTGGAAAAAATATTGGTACATAAATTTTCAAGTAATTTAACTGTTGAAATGCATAATGAAATGTTTGTTGATGTATTTCATTTGTATCTTATTATAGTTTCATGAGTAGACCTAAAAGAGTTTATAAAACTTATTTTATAAGTTTGCTGACAATTAACACATTTTAAAAATATTTGGAATCTGAATGGGGCTTCATAAAATTGAATTATATTGTAACATATTGTGTCTTATTCCAATTTATGCAAATGTTTTGTGTATATTTGTTTTAAGATTGAAAAGATTAAGATTTTTTGGAATTTTACTTGTATACATAAAATATTAGAAATCGTTTTGTAAATATGGAACCTCAAGTTATATAAAAATTTATCCATAACTCACTCTCTTACATGCAACTATAACTATAAACTATAACTATATCTTATATTCAATAACTCACTTCCTTAAAATCAAAATCTTAAGTATTATTTCTATAAATCATAATTCTGAATTCCCTATTTCAAAACGTGTCTCATTTTAACTTGCATTATGGAATTTAAACATATATTTTGACAGATTTATTCATGATACTTCATTAAGAAAATTAGATCTTGATTTTTAAACTGTATTATTCGCGATTCCCTGGATTATTTCCATCAAGCTAAATTGAGAAAATGAGATAGAACAACTTCACCTGCTATTAGAAGTAATTAAAAGATTTCGCTATAGAGATTTCAGATGTTGCATTTTATTAAAGATAAGTACCCATTATTTATTACTAAATGATTTTCTCACCTACATATCACGTTAAAGTTAATTATTGTGCCTACCAGTTTGTATCATTTTGAGTCCATTTTAATGTTGCTTCATTATTACTGCGTTCAGATCCCCCACCCCCCAAGGAAATAGTTAAAGAGCGTGACTTCTACCTCAGACAATAAAAGGTGGAAGTACCACGACTGCTTGTCTTACTGAGCGGTTGAATCTTTTCCTAAGACACGTAATTTCTAATCATAGCTTATGTATAAATTCCTTTGAACATGTGATTTTGCTTTTTTTTCATTATATTTTCCCGGAATTAAATGTAGAAAAGAGACAAATCTCGCTCTTGATTATTTGACTCTTGAGCAAAAAGAATGTTGTATTATGTATCTGTTCTGATCTTAAAATTAACTAAATAAACGATAATTATATTAATATCCAGAACTTTCAATTGCCACAACTATAGCCACACAATGGTTATCTCCTTACATTTTATACATGTATCATTTTTTTAAAAAAGATATAAAACCAATTAATTGTTTTCATATAAAAATTAAGCTATTAAATTTACGATTAATTGACATAAGATAATGAGCTATAATATCAAGTTATCCAAGAATTATCAAAATAGGTGCCTAATTATGTATCTTATAAAGGAGAATTATAGTAAAACAACAAAAATATAAGCTGATCCTCTAATAAATTATTCAAACTTCTCAGAAAAAAGTTATATCATAAAATAAAATTATAAATTTCACATTACTTTAAAATTTGTAATTTTTTATCTTTCTTCTCAAATTTATTATGCTCGGTAACTCTACTTTACGATTTTCAAACAACTCGGTTAAAACACTATCTCACATCCTTCTTTCCTCAAAATCTTTTCTTCATGATCTGAGGCTTTCTGAGCTAATCATTGAAAATCAAACAACAAAAGAATCTCATGATTTCGTTCACAAGACTTTGATTAGAAGGAATGGGACCTTTTGGTTGGTTAACTGATTCGATTTAGCAGGGACAGAGGATTTAAGTCTTCTTTTCAATGAGGATTCTTACTGTGTTTTGAAGAAGATTCAGTTCCGGAAAAGAAATCCACTGATGACCCAGATTAATGAATCTCATAAAATTACTTTCCAAGTCGATTTCCTACTATTTTCGACGAATTTCTTTAGATTATTCATGTTTTTCAACAGTCAGTTTCTTAAGGGACATAGTACCTTTCGAAACCAAAAATTGTACATTTTGACATACTTCTTCGATTCAACATAAATCAATAAATTTTGCATATTTTTATGATTTTTTTTTACAAATTGTTCAAAACAGTTCAAAGTTTAAAATACTTAATCAATTTTTGCTTTTAAATTAATACATTTTTTTTAACAGCACAAAATATGCACACAAAAATTTAAAAATAAAAATTACTTACCTTCTGTTACCCGCAAGATAACTTTTGAAAGATGTACAGTAGAACCTTCATTTATGTACCAAATTAAAGCTAAATAATGCCTTAATTCTGTAAACCTCAAATTTTAAATTTCTACCACATTTAAAAAAATTAAAAAATTTAGATATAAAATTTATAATTAGTAATTTTTTTTCCATCTATCATGTTATAAAATAAAATCTATTCACCGTATTAACAAAACTGAGGTTCACAGAATCATAAATGATAAGAACAATAACCACATAAAATTTTAGAACTCTACAATCAAAACTTTTTTTTTAATCTTGCGGGAAAGTGTGAAAATTACAAACTGAGAAAATCACGTTTAAACATTGCATTATAATTTTGTACCACAAAATACAATTTTTGAATACTTAAAATGCACCCGCCTCATATGTTACACCTTCTATTTCAACAAAATGCTCATGCATGGCTTTTTTTCGCATTCTCAAAGCCCTACGAGCATCTAATGTTGAAGATCTAGACTTTATTTCGGCTTCTTTTATTCGAGCTTTATCACACTGAAAAGCATAAGTGACAGAAAAATGCCCTACTTTACAACCCAGATGTTTCATAATATCCAAGCGACCAGCCATTCCATTATTATACATTACAACTGCCTCATTCACTGCAATATCAACTATTCTCTTAGAAGATCCTTATGTTTTCGGGCAGTATTTCCAAACCGTAGAGTTGAAAGATTCATTTGAATTCTGAGTCTTTTCCCTAAACATTTTTTCAATAACTTAGGTGAGGATAATTCTGCAAATATTGGTTTTATTGCATCCATAACAGAGGTTGGCACATTGCTGTTATGTTTGTATGATTCATTTTCGGAGTATTTCGCCTTTTGATAACCACACCATGAGGACGCACCAACTGGGCAGAAGTAATGCATTGGTTCTTCATCTGTAGAGCGGTAATGGCAATAAATGGCCCAAATGGTTTACGCATATCATCTGCTGAGCTGCAGTTCTCACGTATAGCATTTCCATAGTAAGTAGTGAATTTATCTATTATTTTATCTGTCAGGCGATTTTTCCCACTTATACTTTTGCCATCTGATAGCTTTTTGCCACGATTCATCAGTTTCAACTTACGAAGTCTGGCACCCATCCGCTTCTGTATATGACCAACACATTCAATTTTTTCTAAATTGTACAACACCGTACTTTGCAGCTCTGGGAATGTTTTAGTGTCACCGTCACCAATATATTTCACATATTTGGCATTTCTTTCCAATACGGAACGTCTAAAAATTCTCTTCATTCCTACCACTTCCATTTTATTAGAAGAACCAGAATGATTTTTCACGCAATGTGGTTCATGACTTTTTTTCCATTTTTCATATGCTATTCCACATTTCGGACTTTTCCATTGATCACAGCCTTTGCAATATGATGATAAAACTTCGACATCAATAACTTTTCCTGTAATATCACCAATAATGCTGCAGACACCAATGCGAGATGTATGACCCCGAGTTTTCCAAGTTCCATCACCACTAACACATATTTCATTTGTTTTGGATGCTGCAATCTCTTCTTTTGCAGCTTTGTTCATTGAAGAAACAGCTACAATGGAACCAGCAGATTTTATATTATTCAAAATCCTATCATAGGACTTTTGTGAAACCGGTGGAGGCAAATCCATCACCGAACAAAAGGTTTTAATTCCACGTAGACCAACCCCTAGTGTACGCATAGCATATGTAATGCGAGTGTTTATTTCATAGTCGTGGTTACTTGACTCAAACACTGGTGAACTTTTAAAAGTTGATTGCATAGCACATGAATCACAATCAATGTAAAATTCTGATACTAGTCCAAACAGAACCTTTTCTTTCAAACTGCTTTTGAGCCACAGTAAAAGCATATTAAATATTTTGATAATTCTTCTAAAAGAATGTCTAGATTTATCAATCGATAACCCTTACTTTCACTGGAGTTGCTTTGATAGGAACCGCTATCCAAACACAGTTTCTTAGATGAAGCTGATGACACATCGATGCCTACCGGTTCTAACGTTTCGTTTTTAGAATGTTGATTCCCACAAAAATGCCTTTTCTTTCTTCTATAATCCGTAGATCTTCTAGCGGATTTACTACTCATATTAATATATGCACAAGTATGAATTATCAAATAAAAATTAATGATTACTCAATACTTTTTCGAAAACTATTATCAAGGAAGGCAGACTTAGCAAGCAAAAACAACGCAGTAGAAATACAAATGTAAATAAACATCTGCTTGAATTCGAAATGTGTTGAGTTGTAGATATGCTTCTCCAATCAAAAGACAATTATAAATAAAATTGAAAATTTAAGAAAAAAATGCAGTTTTATATTACAGGTCAAAACCGAAACTAACGGAATAGCGGTTTGTTTACATTCCATTTAAAGAGCAAAGTCTCTTTAGACATTTACATTTTTTCCTGTACTGAGCGTAATAATTATCGGATTTTGACGCGGTTTGTTTTAAAATGCTCCAAACAGTTCAAATTTTTTAAAAATATTTTTGAAAAATCGATAAATTGATGGGTTAAAGGTACTGTGTCCCCTTAAGAAGTATGCTAGTTAATGTTTTATGGATGCAGTAGTCTAGAGATCGTGGTCACTATCTCGTGACCGGTTTTGTCGAACTGTATGCCAGAATTCTGAAGCGAATGAAGGCATCACATGTACAAACATGAATCGATAAAACATTTATTATAACTATTATTATTTTATGTTTCCTGCATTTATTTTGTCTGTGCGGTGCATTTGTATTGGGAAAACGTAATATTTTTTAAGTATTTCTAAGAATGGTGGAATATAATGTATATTCTTTTATCTTTCTCTTCTACCCTTTAAGTTTTATTTTTAATTATTATATTTGTTCTGTATTATGTATACGTATGCATATCGTGTTATTATCTTTAAATCTGTATTGTGTTTTTTTACTGTCTTCGCCGGTTTAAAATGTTTCTTTGCTTTTTTTTTCCAATTAAGACTGGACGTAGGGGTGGTTGTTTTCCGAGGAATTAATTTGTAGCTCTAAGCCTCTTCGACTGAGCTCGATTCGTTTGGGAATTATGCTGGTAGTCTCTTTCCAATTCTGATTCATTTAAAAAACAACAACTGAAGGACAAATTAGGAGGAAAATGTATCAACAGGAAGTTGTAGAGTCAACTGAAAACGTGAATTCAAAAACATGTTTTTCTGTCTTTGATCTCTGTTGTGCATTTGTATTGGGTATTTTTACTATTTTTGTTTTATTTTTAAGAATGCTAGATTATTATTCTTTAATACAGTGCTAGATTTTTATTCTATAATACAGTGCTAGATTTTTATTCTATAATACAGTGCTAGATTTTTATTCTATAATATCTAATATGTATTATTTTTTTCATTATCTTACTCTTAATGCATCCTTTATATTATTTCTTACTTCTATTATGTAGTTACATATATATAAATATATATCATGCAGTTAATTTTAATTTGAATTATGTAAAAATACTACATGCTGCTGTTTAAAACAAATATAAACCAACATTTTGTTGAATAAAGACTAAATGCAGAGAGGGGATTGTTTCTTGGTGGATCGGTTTGTAGCTCTATGCTACTTTCCGGGGAGCGCGGTTCTCTTGAGCATTTTGCCGATAGTCCCTGTGTTGCTTCAGAGAGTGACACTAATAAACACTCACTCATCCGCTATTGTTTTTCTCATAGCTATAGTTTAAAATGGATGTCACAACATCAGCGATGCACAACGCATTCTTTTTCTGTATAAAAACTACAACAAATCCAGATTTTATGAGTCTAACTATGAACACCAAGAAAACCCCGATCTATGGGACTTTTAGTTTTCATAAATTTTATTTTACAACTCAGTTACGAAAACAGTTACAAGTTAGATAGTTATGACAATTTATTTATTTAATGAATATATAGCAAGTTATACAACTATTAAATAAACTTTGGAACTATCAATTTACTCATTAAAAGAAACTAACATTAATTTACCCAAATGATTCTTTAACTAGTTCTTTATTCTGAAAAGTGATCTAGTGGCAAGCGCATAATTTTTATATCGAAAAAACAAAAGCCCTTAAGCGTCTAATATAAATTAATAATTCAGATGTAAGAAAAATTGTAACAAACATACTTGAAAAAAGTTCATTGTTGAGCCAGCATAAACACATCCGTATTGAATAGTTGTCTGCTTGGCGAGATCCGCTGCACTTTCAATGGGAGAAGTCATTCTTTGAGCAGTCAAAAAGGCAGCTAAATTTGCTGTGTATGATGAGATCATGATGAGCGTAAAAAACCACCAACTACTAGCTACCATTCTTGTTGAGATCGCTCTGGATTGAGCATAAAAGAAAACAAGAGTGATATAAAAAATGAGATCCCTTTTATTATATAAGGCTATGGCTACTAAAGATTTCTGGAAATTTTATCTCAAGAATTATATAATTTTTATACAGATATATTTACTAGATATTTTTTAATATTATTTTTTTATAAATTTAAGCAAAATGTTGGCAAGTAATAACTTACCGATTCTTTTTCGAAAGCCTTTAAATATTTTATTGTTTGGTATGACAAAGATTTTTTTTAAAAAAATGATAAAATTGATATGTGTAGCACTTTTTTAATGACTTGTACTGGATGTCTTATAATTAACTTTAATTATAAGCTATTTTTTTAAAATTCTTTCTTTGAAAATAATAAAAGTATTGACATAATTTTTTTAACATGTACAATTATTAATTAATTCGAATGATTAACTTAAATTTCATATTAAGATAACCACGAGCATTTTAAATGAATGTGTTATTTCTATGAAAGCACAGTTCACTTCGAAATTATACATGCCTTTTTATATATCACTTAAAGAACAAATTATTTTGTACGTCTTCATAATAGTATTAAAAGAATCACATGACGGAAAAAGTTGAGAAATATATATATATATATATATATATATATATATATATATATATATATATATATATATATATATTATCCAAAAAAACTCTACGTTTTTGAATACATTATTTTAAACATTATGAATTATTTTATAAAATATTAATAACAATGCAAAGTTCAATTACATTGGAATAAAGTTTGGAATAAAGTACTCCGTAAACAGAATATTCTTTCAAGATGAAAAGAAAAATGTCCAGCTCATAATATGTCGTCAGAAAGTAAGAAATTTTAAGGATTTACCAGCATTTTAAAGATTCTTCATTACTATTTAACATTCATAAATGAAGGATGTACGTAATAATTTATCTTTTAGTATATTTTAATCAGTTTCATTTTACTTTATTCCATTCTTTTGAATTCTATCTCACCCTTTACTTTTATCTACACTTTTTATTAGCAAATATCATATTTCTTTAAAAATAAGTTATTATTAATTTGTTAAATTAAGTTGCTATTATTATATTAAAGGAAGCTAAGTTTTGTAATTAAGGTTAAAATTAATCCATATACAAACCTTGGCAGAATATCGGACCCTTGTTGCATGATAGACCCGATAGTAAACCAAAAACTATTAAGTAAAGTGAATTGATTTTCTACGACGTCATTTTCCGTATCACATGGATGTGGATTCACCCACTCATACGGACTCAGTCTTGCCAGTATAAACAGGAACAAACTGACACCAAGATAAGCTGTACCCATGTAAAACCAAACCTCTAAAGAAAGTGGCTTAAGAAAAGAAAACAAAGGTGGACTTTTCTTTTCTGGTTTCTTGAATAGGATGCTGATCCCGAGGTTCATGAAAGGCATAGTAAAGTCCACAGCATTCTCACGATTGTAGGTAATTGACAAATCAGCTACAGCTATATCTGCTTCCTAGAAGAAGGGAATTATCAACAGTAAAGCAATTCTCGTACCTTTCTGTTTTTTTATTTTATTTTTTTATACCAATTGTAATCAAATTAAAAGTTTCAGATGATTAATTACGTTTAAAAAAATAAGTAAATATTAAAGTACCGTTAAAAATTCCAATTACCAAATTACTTTTTTGCCAATCTGATACAGCGCGATTCTTTTTATATTCATTTTGATCTACAGCAGCGAGTTTCATAACTCACAAACATGGTTCCTTTACGCATTCATAACTTTTTAGTGTTTTGCATTGATAGGCAGAAGATCTAAAAATATTTATGCCATACAATAACTTGTGTGTTCGTAATCTTCAATCTAGTACTTGAAATACGATACTCTTGAAACGGATATATGAATAATTCATTGCAGTCCGAAATAAATTTTAAGTTTCTACGTAATGCATTTTAAAATTAAAACAAAAACAAAATATAAGTTTAAGTATATAAATTGGTATATTTATTTACCTTCAGAATGCTTTTAGATGAATGCAAATTCGATTAAGCTTATTTAAATTTTTACCAAAGCAATGCTTTGACTATACGCCTTAAAATTTTATTAGATCAAAGAAAAATATTTCTAAGAAAAAAAAGTACAACTTTAAAAAAAAAAAAAATTATCTATATTTAGGCAGTTCTATTTACCTGAAAAAAAAAAGAAAATCAAAGAAAATGACACCTTTTATAAATTTAGGAAAACAGTGCAGCATATATGTAATATTTTTGTTTTTTCCAGTGGCATATATTACTACAGAAAAGAAAAGTAATTTGCAAAAGATTAATTATATTCACGAATATTACCATCTACGAATTATAAACATTATTTTTGGACTAGTATTTCATATAGTTGCAAAATAATATGTATATATATGTATATATGTATATGTATATATATATATATATACCATTTTCAATTTCTTAAACTCACAATACGATGTATATAAACTTCTGAATTAAGAATATGAACATTAAGAATGAAGCATTCACTTCAAAAGGGAAATTACAAAGAATGCAGTCTTTTGCGAGGTGACAAAGATAAAGAAACTAATATCGAGTGTTTTGCCGCATCCTGATAGTAACCGTTGTAATATGCTTTCGTACTGAATGAAAGAGGTTTTGGCTGCCTTGTTCTAGTAAGGCAGTCCATGTTGACTAAATGTTGCCAATGCTGATCTGATATAGCAGCATGTGATGTATGAAAGTCAATTGTTCTCCAAATACCGGCCATGTATCTTGAAAATGTGATTGATGATTGGGGAAAACGAAGACCAACACAATGGCGTTATCTTTTGGGTAAAGGAATCTTGAATATTCTGTGTCACAATTTGTAGCGCTTTGTTCTATTGGAATATGACCGTAAGCTAGCTTAAAAAGTAAGAGAGAGTTAACAATACACTCTCAAACTTCAAACAATTAGCACTGACCTTGTCAGTTTGTCGGCAATGGGTTCGAGGTAAGTGCGAGGGTTGTATAGATTGTTTTATATAGAGATGATTTTTTCGCATTATCTCTAGGAAGCACTTCTTCGTGGGATGATTGTGGAAACGGATTCTAAAAGTTCTCTTATTTCCCTTAGAAACACATGCAGTAGAGTTTGAAAAAACAACCGCATGAAAAATTATTTAAGATACTTTATAATGGTAATATGTCGTGATGATGTTTATAATCAACGCGATCGAGCGATGTTAGATCGAGGTCCACTAAATTCATAGTGGCAAATGACTTGTTTGCATGTATGTTGTTTTCCTCAGCTTGGAGTAGTTATACAGATTACAGTATGATTTGATTTGGTTCCACCCCAATTTTGATGGAGAATGATCAGGGAGTCCTCGTTTTTTTTCTTCTTTTTCCTCCCACTTTTTTGATCTGTTGTTTTTTCGCCCACTTTTTCTTCTCTTTCTACCAACCACACAAGATGACATACGCTCTACGAAAATTTAGAGTGCACCCATGCATAGTGGTATTATGTTTTTCTTTTAAACATCAGTTGTTGGTTGTACTATGGTAATTGATACGTACATCTTCGCTGGAATTCTAATATATAGTGATATATGCACACGAAATTTTAAGTGACTTCTAATGTATTTATCATGATTATACATTTGGG